>JASAOP010002795.1:0-101854 GCA_030849055.1 Crithidia thermophila
ATTTATATAGGGAAGGTAGTAAAATCGTTGCGCTGCGAGGTTTGCAACAGTTCAAAAGACTGTCTTTTTGTTGTTGTTGTTTTAAAGAGCTGATGTGAGAAGGTACACTGTGCGGTCGAAGGTGACGAAGGGTAACGTCGTGTACTCAAATAAAAGAAAGAGGGACGTCAAACGTCAGTTTGAGAGGGCACTGCAGCGCATGAAGGGCGAGGCGACTCTCGGCATTGTCGGGAAACCGAATGATGAAGCCTCGAAGCTCTCGATTGTAATCCACGGATTCGGCGCGGAAAAGACCGGTGAACAAACTATGAACAAGTGGGGTGGACACCATCACGTTGGGACCGAGAAGCAGCTTCGTTGTGCAGTGCCGAGAATCGTGCGGTGCAAGTTTGGAAACAAGCTCCATCTTTCCCTTTGCAAGACGCTCCAAAAATGCATCCCACCACTCATCAACCTCGTCCTCGGCAGCATCCACTGCTGTGTCCACTTCCACTGGTTTCTTCTGTGAAGATGTGTCTCTTCTATTCTCATTGTCGTGGTGTTCACTGGGAGACCCATCGTTTTTAATAGGAGGTTCTTCGTTAAGATGCGCGGCTGCGGTACTCTGTGCGGCTCTACGCGCTCGTCGCTGTTGGTCGTACGACTGAACGAGACTCGCTACGGAAAGCCCATCAGACCAGCGATAAAACAGGCCTGCCGCCTCGGCAGTGGTGAACTGCACACTGACAAAGGTGTACGTCGTATTGCCAGAGCCGGCCGTGCTGTGGCGCGTCTCCATCCACTCAATGGCACCAAAAGTGTGCGCGTGTGCGTAGATCAAATCGTCGAGAACCGTCGAGACAGCAGGAAACGAAAACGGCTCCGGAGAGCTTTCCACACTTCCGCTTCTGCTGTAGCTGCTGTACGATGAGTAGGACGAGTACGACGAGTAGGAATACGATGAGGAAGGCGAGCGTGATCCAGAGTCAGCGTCGCCAGAGTTTCTCGTGTTCTTGTCGTCGTATGGCGAGCTCGGTGGAGATACGGGACGAGAGTGGGAGGCGGACGCTGAGGTGGTGCTGGAGATAGAAGGAAGGGGGAGCAGAGTTGCTCTCCGATAGGCTTCCGATTGATCGTCAAGAACACCGCCACGAGACGAAGATGTGCTTGCCGCAGACTCCCATGGAAGCTGCCCACCAACATTGGCAGAGGGGAAGACGCTTGCACCACTATTATGAAAAGCGGTGTCGGACAAGATGCCTGCAGTGGACTCCATCTGCAGTGGTACAACGACCGCGGTGGAAACCAGTGTGAGCAACACCCGTCGATAGTCAGCGTTGGGCTGCTTTAACAACGGCGCCAAATCCTCCAACGCGTCAGCGCAGCAGATCGAGTACGCCTCCCAGTACGTATTCCAGCGTTGTGGGGAAATCAGCACGGGAGAGGGGCTGCTGTGCGTGTTGGATGGCACAGAATGAGAATCTTGGTGAGCCTGTAGTTGTTTCCACGGGTTCGGAGAAATGTAGCGGCGGCCAACGTTTGCATCCTCTCGCTGCGTGGCTGACACGGCAGCTGACGAAAGTTTCTGACTCGCCGCTTCATTAGTGTTCCTACTTCTCGTCTTGTCGGTTGTCTTGTGAGTAAACGCAGCCTCATCGAGTGGGAGGCACAAACTTCCTCGCCGCCATTTTCCTCCCGTAGAACGCTCCTGCAACACAAGCCACCCCCCTGCCTCCTCGTTGCACGCCGTGGTGCTCGTAGTCTCCGTCGGCCATGGTGTAGTCTCTACAGGTGAAAGTGGCGCTGACGCTGGCGAGCGCTCACGCTTGTGTGCTCGCTCCTCATAAACAAGGTCGCGTAGATCTTCGGTGTCTGGAGCAGCCGAGCTGCGTGAAGAGCTGCGCGAAGAAAGAGTTTCCATTGAACCTTCGCCTTCGCGCGCAACTCAAGAAAGAAAGATAGTGGTGTGTAACTATGAGATTTGGAGCATAACGAAAATAGCATTAAAAAAACGGAGATACGTGAAGAAAAGTCGTGAAGAAGAGAGCGGCTAGTTTGGAAAGAAAAGAGACGAGGAGCTGGCGCTTCATTGCACATGCAAAGCGCTGGTTTGTCAACAGGAAACACGACTCCTCACACATCATTAGACTTTCGTGTTATTTGTACAATTCGTTTTTGCTGTCAGATAAAAAGACACACAACAGCGGTGCCACTTCATTTATATACGCTGCACCGACTTTTCATCTGCGGCTTTAGAAGTGCTTGTAATTAAAGAACAATTGGTCTTTAAATAACATTCAGTCAATACTACATTCTCACTCTTTTTTTTTGTGGTTTTCAAGGTCATTTTTGTTTGTACGCACAACGGCAGCAAAAGAAAAGTGTAAGAGAAAAAAAAGAAGCTTTCGAACTCAAACCAACGAAGGATGACGGAAATCGAGGCCACTCTCTCAAAACACACCCGAAGTCACTTCCGCTCAGCAACTACACTTATTGAAGCCACTTGAAAATAAGCATCGAAGAGAAAAAATATATCTTGAGTTTGTCAAGAACACGAGACAGTCGCGTTTGGAGAGAGAAAGAGAGAAAAGTGTAAGAAAGGGCAAACACGCAGCTCCCATCTTCCACGACTACGCGTGCTCCTCCTCCTCCTCCTCCTCGCCGTAGTCGAACTCCTCCTCGTCGTCCCAGTTGTTGTTGTTGTCCTGCTGCGCCTCCTGATGCTGCTTCTTCGCCCGCTGCTTGCGGTTCACCATCAGCTCCTCATCACTCTCGCTAAAGGCCTCCTCAACCTCGGGCTCCGCCTTTTCCACCACTGCCGCCGCCGCCGCCTTCTTCTTTTTGTTCTTCTTGTTCTTCCCCTTCCGATTGCCCTCGTCGTCGTCGTCGTCGCTGTCGGCTGCGGCGGCCGGTGCCGGGGTCGCTGATATCTTTTTCGCTGCCGCACCGCCCGCGTTCTTCTTCTTGTTTTTCTTCGCCTTCCCACCCCGCCCACCGCGCCCGTTGTCCTCGCCGCTGTCGCTATCATCCCCCACGCGCAGCTTCTGCAGCTCGGCGGTCAAATCGTCGTTGGCTGCGGCAGCAACAGCAGCAGTGCCGCCCGCGTGTTTCCGCATCCGCTCCTTCAGCGGGGCTTGATTCATCTCATCGCCGTCGCTCTCGTCGTCATCGTCGCTGCTCTGCGCTCCCCGACGCCCCTTCGCACCGCCCTTGCCTTTCCTGCCGCGGCGCCCGCCGTCCTCGTGTGCGTGGCCCACACTGGAGCCCCGGTCGGTGTCCCTGCCGGCGCTGCTCGTGCCGCCCTTGTGCCCGCCACGTGGCGCACCACCGCTGAGGGCGTTGCCGGAGGAGGCCGACGTCGTCGTCACGGCATCAGCCGTGGCCCCACCGGCAGCGCTGCCCTCACCGCCGCCGCCGTGGTGGGCGTTGGCGCGGGACACGGCCCCGGCGTCGAGCACCAAATCGCCGTCCCCGACGTCCGTGACCGCCGCGTCGACCATGTGAATGGCGCTGCCAGGCGGCAACTCGTCCTTTACGAAGTTGTCCAAGTCGCGGAAAAGGCTGGGCTGCATGACGAGCAAGAGGGAGTGCGTCGACCCCCCACCCGCACTGTGGTGGCTACTCAGCGCTGCGGCAGGGTCCTTGTCCAGCACCTCCGCGTCGTTCTCGCTGCACCACGCTCGCAGCTTCTCCAGCGCTGCGGCCGACGACGTTGTGCAGCGGATCTTCATGTTGGCCCTGCCAATCGGGATGATGTCGGCTTCAATTAGCGAGCGGATGAGGCCCAGCGCCTGCTTCTTCACCGGCTGGTCCAGCTTCACCGCCGCACCGATGGACCGCAACGCCTGTTCGATCACCTGCGAAGGAAACGGGTGCTGCGTTTTGTTGTTGACGCACTTCTGCGAGATGATGATGGCGATATCCTTAAACATCTCGTCCACCTCCGCCGTGCGCTCCTGCTGGGCAACTTGAAGCTCACCGTGATCAAGCATAAACTTGATCGCCTGCTGCTCCGTCATCTCATCGCCGAAGACGGCCTGCACCTCTTTTTCCGACGCGAGGTGCCCGCGCGCGACGTTGGTGAAGATGCGCTCCACCTGCAGCACCTCGTCCAGGCGCGTCTCCGTGCCGCTGCGGTAGGAGATGACCTTGTTCTTGTAGCACGCAATCTCCAGCTTCACACCGTTCTTGGCGTAGCGGACCACGGCGATGTTGGTGTGTCGCCGCTGCGAGAGCGGAAATTGCATCCGTGCGCTCATCTTGAGGTTCTGTTGCTGTTGGTGTACTTGTTCTGAAATCAAGTAAAAAATGGAAAAAAGAAAACAGGTCACGTAGTGTTAAACGCTTAAAAATTGTGTATTGAAGTGTTTTTTCGCTGGACGTGTTAAATTTTCCCGCAGATACCAGTAAAAGTTAGCGCCGTGCGATTCAAACGTTCAGCACGATTGGCAAGAAAAAGGATCTCACCAGATTGCTTTTCCCTCTTATTTAGTTAAGTAAAATTCAAAAATGAATATAAAAAAACTGCTTAGGCTACTCAGCGCTGTGAAGAAAGGCTGTATCCTAGAACGCTGAAACAACACTTTCAGCTTTATAAAAATACGAAGACCGTAATGGAGAACCTGTGTCAAAAATGTAACAGAGTATTAAAAAAAAAAAAGAGCAGTGCGAATGTCCGCAGAAAGAGAGAAAAAAGAAAAGAGAAGTTAAGTTATCTGTGTGCCTCATAGAACTATCAAGCGGAGACTGCCATCCCAATTGTGTCCTCAATTGTACCCAACCAATATTGTCATTATTTTCAACAGCCTTTTTAAACGTCTTTGACAAGGCTGCGAAGTTGGTCCAATCGTTTTTTTTTTTTTTTTTTGAAAAGCGCCTTTTTTGCTTTTGTCGTGCGCAGTCAGAACACTTTTTAAAGCGGCTAGCTTTGAAATTGAGCATGTATTCCGAGCTGCTAGGGGAAAATGTTTTTTTTTTCAGAGTGAAGATCACTTTTTTGCGTAAAAGAAAAAGGAGCAACAAGAGTTTCGCATGTACTGCGCAGAAAGGAAAAAAAAGGGGAGAAAACAGTTCCCCGTCAGCCATTCAAAGAAGCAAACAAAGAAGAAAAAAACGACAAATCTAGAAGTACAGTTTAGAAAAAACAAAGCAAAGATACCACCTTCGACTCGACCAAAAGCAAAGCTCGCCGCTCGCACTAATAGGAAACCAGTTGCGTTGAAACTTCACAACACTTGACTATGCTGGCATACGACCAAACTTTTCACGGTACTGCATGAGCTTCTCGTCCTTGACGCGCACCAGCTCCTCTAACTTCACTATCTTCTCGGACAAAATAGACACCGTTTCGCGCAACTCCTGAATTGTGTAATCTTTCTCACGCACCAGGTGCGCCAAATTCTTGACCTCTTCGCTCGGCTGCTGCTGCTGCTGCTGCTGCAGCGGAGGTGGTGGCGGTTGTTGCAGCGGCTGCTGCTGCGATGGCGGGGCAGCTGCGGAGGGCGGATGTGACCCGCCACGGCTGCCTGCTGAGGAGGTTCGACGGTCCGTGCCGCCGGCTGCATTCGCTGACGCGCCGCGACTGCCACGCGCGCTGACGTTGCCCGACACGGGCGGCTCGATAAAGTGCTCCTGCTCGTACGCCCGCAGCTCCCCTGTTGCGCGCATCTCCTCTCGCCGCTGCTTAATTTGTGCGACTTTTACCCGCAGCGCACGCAGAAAGCGCTCGATGGCGCCGGGGACGGCGGACACGATGTCCTCCACCTCCTCCGGCGGCACCTCAAAGTACAGCTTGCGCAGCACCTTGGCGTTAAGCGTGTTCCAGTTGTCGATCTTCTTCGAGTGCGACATGGCCGGCACGTAGTTGTGCAAGTCGACCAGCTTCGGAAAGAAGAATTTCAGAATTTCGGCCAAGCAGCAGCCGTCGGCGAAGTCGCGCGCGATGTTGCGCTTCGGTCGCGAGATGGGGATCTCATCAACCCAGGAGTACAACTCATGCAGGTCTTCCTCGCTAAACGGAACGGCAGCCATGTCTATTTACCTGCGTGGCTTAGCTGTAAGTTCGATGTTACAATAAAAAATCTAATAATAAAAAGAGAAAACACAGCTGTTCTCTGCCACTTCGCTGTTCAAGAAGAGTTCAGTGTATGCGAGCAGAATCGATCAACACGCAATCTCGACCAGGAAGTGTCTGCGTGTAGGAGGCTCGCCGTGGAGGAGAATACAATATACGTGAGGTATCGATGCGCCACAGACGTGTCGTGGGACTTCTTTGCATTAAGGAAAAAAAATGAGGTTGGGGACAGCATTCAAAGTAAGATAAAGATGGAAGATGAAAGACCCTTCATCCGTCTTGGTCATTCAGAGGTGTCTCTGGTGTCAGCACCTACTAAATCTGAAAAACCACCAAAAAACGTAAAACATATCCAAAATAGCATGGTTTCGTCCGTCGCGGAGATATACATTAATTAAAACATGTGCTTCTTAAAAATTTGCAAGGTCAATCTCTACAAGTAAACGCTGCCCGTTTTACTATAATTATCTTTTTGAAACAATAGAAAGTATGTGTTGCAATTCTATAAGATAAAGAGGAGCAAACGAGATAATAATATGATGTTGAGAAAAGCAAAAAAAAAAAAACAATTAACAGCGAAGTAGCTCGACTCTACAAAAGAGAACATTCAGACTCTATAAGTGAAATACGTACAGCAACTACGAGGCAGGGAAGAAAGACAGCAAAAAACACTCTAATCGCAAGTATGGCAAACAGCACTATTGCAAAAAAAAAAAGAAAAACTTTCTCACATTACAAATGCCAGGATTTGAAGCCAGCATCATAATAAAATTCTGCGTCTACGAATTGCGCTCCTTGTACTGCCGCAGCGCACTCACAATCTCCTTCACACCAGCCGCAAAGTCGTGCGCCGCCTGCGCATCCGTCACCGTGTGCTCTGTCACTATCGGCAGCACCTTCGCGTCCCCACCGACACCAACAAACGCCTGCTCCGCTGCCGACGGTGCTCGCGTGCTACCGCTTGTCGAATCATCTAAGGGAGGCGGCGGTGGCGGCGGTGGTGCGCCGCGGCGTGCGGGTGGTGCGGTCTGACTCGCCGGCGGCTCCCAGTAGTCGTACGACGCCTCCCGCCCCGCCTCACCGTCCTGCGACGGTGTCGAGACGAGAATGTCGTCGTCATGGCGCTTCCGCCGCGTCGACGCTGTCGGCCGTGGCGCACGCGCAGCAGCGGCGGCAGCAGCCGTTGACGACGACGATAGCGGCGCCGTCGTGTTGGAGCGGCTGCGGCGACTGCGGTACGATGGCACTGCCGTTGGTGGCGGCGACGACGACCGCCGCGCTGTCGCCTTCGGGGCGTCATCGTTGAAGTAGCTGCGCTTTGGGATGTCGTCGATGTCGTCGTAGTCCGCCGCCCGCGACGTGTAGGACGGCGTGTAGGCCGAGGCAGACGCGGATGGGCGGGGGGCGTACGTGTCTGCCCCACCCGCACTGCGTCGACGGGAGCCGTAGGAGCTGTACGGCGCGGAGGTGGCGCTGCCGGCGTCGTCTCGGGGGCTTGTCCTGGCGCTGCGCTCCGCATCCCGCACGTAGTCGGCCCAGTGCGTGGACGGCCGTGCTGCTTGGCTGGGCCGGCGGTAGCTCGGCGTGGAGGCAGACGGCGATGCGGCGTCCTCACGATTGTTGTTGATGTCGTCGTAGGACCGGCGTGGCGTGTCGGCCCAACGCGAGCTGGCCGACGGCGTGTATGCACGGTGGCGCTGGTAGCGCGAGCTCGCTGCGTCGACGTCCGCGGTATCACTTCTGCGATAGGCGCTGTACGGAGAAGCGCTATACGGGGAAGCGCTGTACCGACTTCGTGCGCTGGCGCCGCCCTCGCTGTCCAGTCCAGCGCTGCGGCTGCGGTAGTAGGACCGGGCGGCGGAGAGCGGCGGGTCATCCACGTCACGCGCAGCGCTGCGGAAGGACGTGTTGGCGGGGTGGTAGTCGCGTGGGGCGTACGAGGACCCGTAGGTGGAAGGGAACGGTGCGTAGGAGGGGAGATCGTTCACGACGCGACCTGCCACATCCGCATCCGTCTCTGCCGCACCTCCTGGCAAGGCGTAGGCGGAGCGCGGCGGTGGCGGCGGAGGCAGCAGCTCCGGCTGCGATGCGGACGCCGTGCGGTGGCGGGTGTGGCGACGCGCCTTGTCCTTTTCATCCTTGCCCTTCTTAGACTTTTTCTTTTTCTCCGCTTTGACGGCAGCGGCAGCGGAGGCTGCGGACGGTGAGCGGTGCTTCTTAGATTCCTTTTCCCTCTTCTTCTTTTTGTAATCGTCCTCCTCTTTTTTCGTCTTCTCTTTGCCTTTCTTACCGGCGTCCTTCTTTTCACTGCTGCTGCTGCGGTGGCGGTGCCGACTGGCCTTTCTCTCCTCCTTCTTCTTTTCCTTCTCTCTGCGTTGCCGCCTCAGCGCTTCCTCTTCCTTTTCCTGTGCCTTCCTTGCGGCCTTCTCCGCCCTGCGCAGCTTCTTCAGCTCCGCCTTTTCTCTCTCCTGCTGCAGCACTGACAACGCCACCGAGACGTCCCGTTCGCGTTGCTGCATCAGCCGCGAAAGCTGAAACTCCATCGACATGGCCCTGTCGCTGTCGACGTCACTGTCGCTGCTATTGTTGTGGCTACTGCTACTGCCGTGACGGCCCAGCTTGTACTTGGACAGATCGAATACGTCCGGGATAGAAAACGAAGCCTCCGCAGGAGTGGCTGCGTGGCTGTGGTCGTCGTTGTGAGCCTTGTCGTGACGATGAGACGAGTGGCGACGACTCGCCTCCTTTTCTTTTTTCTTGTTCTTCGTGGCGCGCTCATCAGACGCCTGTTTCGCCCTCAACTTCTCTTTCTTTGACTGCTCCTTCGTGCGACTGCGAGGGTGGTGAGAAGAGATGGAGGAGGAGGAGGAGGAGGCTACCGAGGACAATGAAGGAGAGGAAGAAGCCGTTCGACGAGTGGAACGACTGCGTCCACGGAGGCGGCGGCGCGCTTCAGACGTGCTCTCGTGCCGGCTTGAGCGCTTCTCCTTCGCGCGTGTCGATTGGGACCGCAGCGGCTCGGTGGCGGGCTCGGTGATGGTGAAAGGTTCCGGCTTTGCGGTGCTCGCAGTTTTGACGTGTCCCTTTGCCGCCGTCGCAATCGCGGCTGCCGTAGCCGCCCCAGCTTTCCGCCGCGACGCCTGCTCCTCCCTCTTCCGCTCCTTTTTGTCCTTCGCCTTTACGGAGTCGAGCTCCGGTGAGAGCACCACAGGATGCTGCGAGGCACCCCGAGCCTTTGGCGTGTGATCGCTGCGGTGGGAAGGCTTCGACAGGGCATCCGGGGCAGCCGTCGGTGGGGCAAGACTGCGCGTTGCACGTGATCGCGGTTGCGAGAGCGGCTCCACCGCCGCGTCCACCACCACCGCCTCCGATGCGTTGTCACCGCCACTTCTGCTGCTACTGCTGTTGCTGTTGCTGCTACTGTCACTGTTGGCGCCCATCTTTGCTGCCTCGTCGACAGAGCTGGCCTCCACCAGCTCGAAGGCGTCCGCGTCTGGCGACGACGCCGGCGCCGGCCGCTGCCCGCGCCCGCGACCATCCACATTTCCGGACTTTTCACGGGAGGCTCCGTTCGCAGTAATCTTAGCGGTTTCGCTGGCAGGCACCGCACGTACAGTCTGCTTCACGGCAGCAGCAGCAGCAGAGGCGTTTCGCTTAGATGTGGTGGCGGGAGACGACGTCGCTTTCGCTTTTTGCACCGCAGCCTTGGCAACGGCGGCAGCGCGGGCGTCCTCCGCTCTCGCCTCCCGCTCCGCTTCCCAGAAGGCCTGCGGAAGGAGTCGCGGTGGTGACGCGTGCGAAGCCAGAGGAGGTGTAGTAGTTGCAACAGCAGAAATGGGCATGACCTGCTGCTGCTGCTGTGGTGACTGCAATTGTCCGTAGAATTCGTTGGCGGGCAGACCGGGCTGCGTCTGCGTGGGCCACTGCGTCGGCGACTGCCAACTGGGTGGCGCACCGGCGGTGGCACCACTCACCGCAAACGCACCGTACGGGTTCATTGGCACACTGGTGGTGAGGGGCGCCGTCGCGTAGTAAGATCCCGCCATCCCGCGTTGTGCAACCGGATCGGCGTAGCTGCCGTTCAGCGTCGACGCTGCGCCGGCCTCCGCCGAGGCGATCAGGAACTGCTCCATCGCATTCTGCTTTGCCTTGCCGGAGCGCTCGCGCAGGGTGGACTGCCAGTCACTCGTGAGGTGCGACACGTTGTCCACCGTGAGCGGCGGAACGAAGAGCGGCACACCGGGGGCGGCGGCCGGCATCACAGGCGGGGCAGCAGCAGCGGCAATGACGTTGTTGCCACCCATGACGGGAGCAGCCCTCATCGGTTGGACAGAATACGGCGTTGCGAGGGCCGCCTGGTCCGCCATGCGGAGATACGGAGAAGCTGCAGGAACAGCACCAGAGGTGGCGTTGAGTCGAGCGGGCTTCAGAGCGCTGCCGCTTCGCGTGCGTGTGCGCGCTGGCTGGCCAACACCTGGCCCCGCTGAGCCTCCTCGCTTTACGAATGACGCTGGTGTTTCCATCTCTGCCTCGTTCAACGCGTCTGACGCCCCGGATTGCTGCGGTGGTGCACTCGCCATGCGACCCACTGTGCCGGCAACACTCTGCATCGCTTGCTCCTGCGGCGCTGAGGAAGGCTGCTGCTGCTGCTGCTGAACGGAGTCAGCAGGTGCAAGTTGTGTCTCTCGCATCTGTACAAGGTGTGAAGGAGGAGCGTTGAAAGCTGCGGCGGCTGCCATGGGGGCACGAAGAATGGCAGGCGCCTGGTCGAATGCTAAGGCGTTCGATGAACCTCCCCCTTGCCACTCCAACATCGCTTCCGACCTGCTTCTCCCTGTCTGCGTGGCATTCGATTGCAACAGCCGTGACACACGATTGCCACCCCCACTTGCACGAAGCGGCGGCACGTCGTCGATGGCCAGACGACCCTCCGCACCGTCGTTCTCCTCACTGCTGCTGACGGACCACGCCGCACCACCGTCATTCGCGTCGGTGTTGCCGCGTGGGTTCTGCCCGTTGCCGTCACTCTCCAGCGCCAGCCGAGGCAGCAGCTGCGGCATCGTCACCTTGGTGATGCCCATGCGCGGCACAGCGTCCTGCTTCAGCTGGGCCACCTCCTTGGATAAACTTGCGCCGTAGAACTCGTCGTTCTGCGTCGCGCGATACGTAGCGTCGGGCAGCGTCGGCTGTGGTGGGACAGGCAGCGCGGTACGATGTTGGTCCGACACCTTTGCGGAAGGGACGCTGTGGATGCTGCCGCTGCTGCGCCGGCGATGACGGTGGCGGTGCTGGCGACGTTGGTCGTCCTGCTGCGGCGGAGTCGCGCTGGAGCGGGACGGTGCGCGCTGAGAGTTTCTGCGCGATGAGGAGTGGCGATGACGGTGCCTCGACGGTGTCATCGTGGCTTCATCTTTGCGACGTAATGCCGGCTCTTGTGAGGCGTCCCGTTTCTCTTTTTTCACGGAATCGACAGCGGGCCGGTGCTGCTCGCTCAGTACGGAGGACGAACGCGACCGCGTCTTCTTCTCTGGCGATGATGTTTTCGTCCTTTCCGCGCTGCTTTTGCGAGGAGTGGGTTTCACCGATGCCGTCGCCTCTTTGCTCGCGTGGTCACTATCGCTGCTGCTATTCCGCCGGCTGCTGCGTTGACTGTGCGGCACCGCCGCCGCCACGTCGTGCACCTTCTTCTCCGACTCCACGAGAGGCTGCGGGGGCGACCGTCGCAGGCTGCCCGACCGCGAGCGCCGCGACACCGCCGATGGCGCGACAGACGAGCGACGGCTCGCGTTGCGGGACGAGACGACGGAGAGGGCACGGCGGAACTCCAGACGCTCCTCTGGCGTCACTTCACCCCCACCGTCAGCCCCCACCGTGGAGGATGTGGATCTTCGACTCTCCACCTCGCCCACGCGGTCTTCGCGGATGTGCGTGTCGCGAGTTGACCGCCGCGACGACACCGACGACTTACGACCAGGTTGGATGTGGTCAATCAACCGATCCAGTGGTGATTTCTTTGTTCCTTTCAGGGTGGAGAGGGCGCCCATCGTACTGCCCGCGTCGCGCCGCGTCGACGTTTCGCTGCTGGCCACACTCGCCGACCGCACCTGACGCAGCGACTGCTGCTGTGCCTCCGCCCGCTTCACGGCTGGCGAGCCTTCTCGGTAGGGCACCATGGAGACCTGCATGACCGGGTCGTCCTCCGATGGCGCCGCGCCACTCTTGCGTCGTCGCACCACCGTCACGAGCTTCTTGCGAAAGACCTTGTGGTGGTGGCCGCCCGGCGTCGTTGTCGTGGTGGTAAGCGCTGCGGAGGAGGAGGCGGGGGACGCCGGCGGAGAAACGCTGCTTTGCCGTGACGCCGGCGTTGGCGCGTCCCAGACAAGATCCTCCGCCGCCACCCCGCCGCTAGAGGCACGCGACGACTCCGACCGCGCCTCGTCTCGTCTCCGCCGGCTTGTTGCAGAGTGCTCGGGCGATGAGCGCTTTGAGCTGCGTGGCTCCTCAAAGATATTGCGTGCTGTCGCCGTTGGTGCGACATTCTTGCCTGCGCTTGCTGCCGTGCTGCGTGGAGGCGGTGCGACGTGCACGGCTGGTGTCGTCGTTATTGGCCTCTTCGCTTTCTCGGCTGGGGAGTCGTGGCGAGTCATGATGTCTCGCAGACTCACCGGTTCAAGCGAGGCGGCCAGCTCCTGAGACGCACCACTCTTGCGTGCGGAGCGGCGAGAAGCGTGCCGCTGCGGCGGTTTTCGCAGCGCTGCGTCCGTTGCTCCAGGCCTTGGTGCGTTCAGCATGACTTCTTCTTGCGGCGGTGGTGGCGACGCGTGCCGCGTGAGGTGTGTCGGGGACTCCTGTCGAGCTACATCGTGGCGGTGCTGGCGCTCCCGCAGAAGAGGGTCCACATACACTGCCGGCTCCTCCTCCTTCTTCTTGGGCTTTTTTGTCTGCTTTGCAACCACCACTGGCGTTGGCTCGGGTTGCGCTGGATGTGACACCTGCGGTGCATGCTGGGTGTACCTTTGCGGGGAGTTGAGCCTGCTGTTACTGTTGCTGTTGCTGTGGCTGTTGTTGTGGCTAGCGCTGCGGCTGTGGCTGCTGCTGTGGCGCGACCTTTCCCCGGACGACGAGTGCGTGGACGACTTGCGGTGGCGATGCTTGTGACGGTGGCGATCGTCACTCTGCGATCCCTCCTCGGCAGCAGCAGCAGCCTTCACGGGAGACGTCCTCTCTACCACGGGCACCGAAGAAAGCGACGCATCTGCGAGAACGGATGTCCGCTGCACCGGTGGTGGTGGTGGGGCTGCCGCCGTTTCTTCACCAAAGCTCTGCCCCGAGCTGCGCTCTGTGATGGTCGACGGCGATCGCCCGTGCGAGCCCGAGTAGCTCGCCTCACGCGACGGAAGAGCGTGTTGCGCCTCGCCCTTTCGTGTGGCGCTGCTGTCGTTTTCTGGCGAAGGCAGCAGCGTGCTCTGGTGGTCCGACGATGCCGTGCGCTCGTCACGGGGCGGGCTGTGACTGTGGCGATGGCGGTGACGGTGGTGGTGACGGTCAGCGCTGTTGTTCACCTCCTCCATGACGGACGACGGCGTTGCCGGGATGGGCCGCTCGCGGTGACCGCTGCTGCTGTTGCTGCTGCGCGTGCTGCCCACATGCACGCTGCTCACCACGCTGCTCGCCCGGCTGCCGCTGGTGCGCCGCTCCGGCAGGCGACCGCTTGGCGAGTGCCGCGAACTCCGGCTTGGACTCTTTGTCTGCTCACGCGGGGTGGTGCCGCTGCTGCTGCCGCGACGCGGCGGCGACCGCGACGGTGAGGCGGCCCTCGGCGATGGCGTGCGCTCGCGCGGACTTCTTCGTGGTGACTGCCGCTCCTCACCTTGCTGCGCCGGTGGTTGTTGTGGTGGCGTTTGCGCTTTCACTGGAGTTTCGTAGTGGAAAGACGGACCGTTGTCACTGAAGTCGCTGCTCGACCTGTCACTGCTGGCACTGTCGGTGCTGCCCATGTCGTCCTCCGGGTCGAGGCTTTCGCGGTGCCCGCCGGCGCCGCTGCGGGGGTTCCGCTGGGTCACACTCGCCTCCGTGGGCGGCTCGTCGACGTACGCGTCGGAGGGCCACCGCTGGCGCGCAGGCGGGCGGCGGTGGACGGAGCCGCTCGCCGTCGCTGTCGTGCCGGGGCGGTGGCTGTGGTTGTGCGGCTGCGTCAGTACATCCTCGTCCCGCCCGTTGGACGCCCCTCTGCCACCAGAACCTTCTCCGTTGCGCGGGTCTTGTCGAGGCGGGCTGGAAGGACGCTGCTGCTGCTGCTGCTGCTGCTTCTGCTGTGCGGGAGCAGCAGCCGCCGATGCAGAGGTGCTCTGAGGACGGTTTGCCAGGGGTGAGGTCCTCTTTTTATGCGGCGGCTGAGTTTGCGCACGGAGCGGCGAGGCGACGTCGAGGGTGACCACGTCGTTTTCCTCTTCGGGCGGCGGTGGTGCAGAGGCCACGGCCGACGCAACGGCGCGGGCGGCGCTCACGCGGTCGTCTTTTCGCGGCGGCGACCGGGTCGGTGAGCGACTTCCCGCTGCCACCGGCCGCTCCGGAGAGGAAATGGGCGACGGCGTGCGATCGCGCTGTGCCCTGCCCGACGTCGCTGGTGGTGCATCCGTCGGATACCGCAGCATCGGCTCCGCAAAGTCGTACTCGTCGTCCGCGTCGCTGTCGGACGGGCCGCGTCGCTCCTCCGGGCTGCGGCTGGAACTCTTGTCGCGGAGGGGGGAGAGGTCCACAAAGCTGATGCGGCGGCGGCCGGAGCGGGGCGAGCGGGCTTCCCGCGCACTGCCGGGGTGACGGAGGATTGACCGCGGCGTGTCCGTCGCGATGGAGCTCGCCACGCTCACCGGGCTGCGGGGAATGGTCATGATCGGGATGACCGGCACCGCCGCCGCCTCCGACTCAGCGGTGCTGCTGAACACCTGCGGCATCGCAGGAAACGGCGAGGCGGAGGACGCCGGCTCGTCCTCGCCAACGCTGGAGCTTGACGACTCCTCCGCTGACACCGCAGCGGAAGCATTGTTGTTCACGGCTGCTGACGGTGGCAGCGGTGATGAAGGCGGGGTGGGATGGGTCTGCCCGAGGGGCAGCACCTCGTTCTTAATTTGCGCCTTCCACGCCTGTGTGACGGCATTGAGGGAGGACGACGACAGCGAAGGCGAGGCGGAGGCGGCGGAGGGCCGTCGCGGGCGTGGCGGCGACGGTGCCTGACGCTGCGGTGCGGAGGGGGTGGTGCCGCGCAGACTGGCCAGGAGGGGCACGGGCTGCTGGGCAAAGGCAACATCGTCGTCCTCGTCATCGTAGCCAACGTCGATGTACGGCCGCTCCGGCGAGTGGGACGACCGCGCCGGTTCGATGCGGGCGGACGGGGAGTTGGAGAGCGGCCCTGACGGCGCTGTGGCGTGTGGGGAGGGCTTGCGCTGCGGTGAGCTTCTGTGGCCGCCAAGACGCGGCAGTCGTGGTGGGCTGGAGTTCATGTTTCTCTGCATTCACGCAAGACCGTAGTGAGTAGACGAACGGCTTTGCTGTTTGTGTTTGCAAACTCTAACGATAGTGAGGAGCTTTTTTTTTTTTGCTGTGTTGAACTATAAAGATGCAAAATAAGACGGAAAAGCACACAAGCTTCTAAAGTGGATCTCTAATTAATATAGTAGTAAATGAGTCAAAGATGAAGCAATCAATGAGAATAGTACAAATGCTCAAAGCGCACGGAAAGAAATGGGAAGCCAATAGGTCAGAAAAACTAGACGTTGTTTTTTTTTTCCACTATTTGATTTAGGCAAGGACTTTCGAAGCTAAATGGACGCCCCTTTGAGAAAGGCACCGCTCGTGTCACAAGCCGTTAATACAAAGGTGAGAAACAAAGAACTGTTTGTCAGTCAGACGTCAACACTTCCTTCTCTTTTATAAGACGTGAGGCGGAAAAGAATGCTGCGCGACGAACGCAGCAGAAACGCTAAGTTCTTTGTGATTCGCAAACGTGTGATCAAAACAAAGAAATAAGAAAAGAGAGAGAAAAAGGTGGAGCACTTAACACCACTGTTTACAGTTGTAAAACACACCTTCCGACATTCTTTCCATGAGGGCAAGAAGAGGAAGAAAAGCCCTCGTAATCAATGAAGGGAGACTTGCATCTAATCGAACTCTTTTAGAATGCAACGCATACACTGTCAGCTGTGCCTCGACGAAGCGCATTGTTTTTTCGCAAAGATCACTATGGTGGCCTGGATCAGCCAGCAGCATTTTCAGCGATCTTCAACGATCCTGTTCTTACAAGTGCTAAATTTTAGATGTGAACACCCAGCACTACTTAATCATCGTTCGAAAAAAAAAACTATTCGCATGTGATGTGACCCTCCTCCACGTAAACACCAATCTCCTGCAGGCAGCGAAGAACCGATAAGTTGGACCGCAGCAGCGCGAGGTGGTTGCGCTCCGCTGGGGAGACGTACATGCGAGCCATGCGTAGCACCTGCTGCACCGTCGTAGGCACCGCCAAGTCGGTTCGGATAGCGCACCGCACAAAGTCGGAAATCGTCTCGCGAGGAGTGACAACGGCTTCCCACATGTTCGGCATCGTGTAACGCAGCGCCGTGGTGGACGAAGGTGGACAACCGCCCTGTGCAGTTCGCCGCGGTGCCCAAAGGAAACTCACCGGACGGATTGGGGTGAAAGGGGAGGAGAGCATAGCATCCGCATCAGCTGTGCCCTGCGCTGTCGACCAGTCGGCCCTCCCCTCCTCCCTCCACGCTTCCTTTCCGGTTCCAAACGTCGCCTCCGACGCCATCGAGGAGGCGCTGCCACCGCAGTAAAACATCGCGGGGTTGTCCAGAAGCCCGTTGGCGGACATGAGCCCTCCGCACCCGGTGCGCAGCGCCGCCTCCATCGCACTGCTCACATCACTCACGCCGCCGTTCAGCACGACCGGGATCGACAGCGACTCCCGCACGTGCCGCACTGCCTCAAACTGGACGTTGGCGCTCGGGTGGCAGGCGGGGGTGCGACCGTGCACCGTCACCCACGCCGCTCCGGCCGCCTCACACTGCCGCGCAAAGTCGACACTGTGGCGCAGATCGTCCTTGACGCGCATCTTCACCACGCACGGCAGCGCGGGGGTGTCGCCGTTCCCCTCCGGCGTGGCGTTGCGGATGCAGCGCACCATGTCCGCCACCAGCTCCGGCTTCTCCAGCAGCGCCGCGCCGATGCCCTCCTTCATCGCCCACCGCTGCGGGCACCCGCAGTTCAGGTCGACGGCGTCGCAGTACGGGCGGACCAGCACGGCCGCCTGCGCCGCGGACGGGCCACTTTTCGCGGCGAGCTGCACGATGAGGCGATCCTCACCATCGTAGCAGGCAAACTCGGCGTGGCGGGCGTGGGGGGACTTGACGAAGCTTTCGGCGATGAGCATGTGCGTGTAGCTGATCCGCGTGCCCCACAGCCGGCACACCTGGCGGAAGGCGGGGCGGCTGCAGCGCACCATGGGAGCCTGAATGAGGCACAGAGACTCGTAGAGCTGCAACCAGTCAACGGAGCTCACGCCTGCGTCCTCCACGTCAACGATCGTTTCCGGCGCAGATGCGAAGGTTAGGTCGGTAGAGTGGTTTATGTCGGGGGCAATTTCAGATGGCGTCAAGTGTTCCTCTGCAGCTATTAGCGCAGATGACGACGTCAAAGGGCACCCAAAAACCTTTTGAATGGCTCCTTCTCCCGGTCTAATTTGAGAGCTCTTTTGAGGAGCAGAGCAGCCTACAAGAGATTCGTAGTCCTGTGAGAGTTTGCTGATGGCCTCCGCCACAGCCTTGTCAGAGTTGGCAATGAGTTGCGGAAGACAGGCCGTGCGTGGTGGATGACGAAAAGCCGCATCCCACGCGTTCTCCAGCGACTCCCAGTCTCCGTCACACATTTCTCTCGAAGATTTGTTTCTTTTAAAAAGCTAATTGGAATTAACCTGATGGGAACGTGAAGCGGAATAATGAAAAGGGAGGAGAGCAGTGAAAGTGGTGGCTTAAAAGACTGAAAACTTGGGGCAGAGCTTTTTGTCACAATTCAGAATAAAGGAGTGTGCGACTAGAAATCCTATCATTTCAAATGCCAAGATGACTTTTTCAGTTCTTTCTATTTAAAGTCTCTTTTTGGAGAGCTCGAGAAAAAAGAAAACATCACAGTATCATGAAGAAGGTCCTAGACTGCTAGAACAAGATTACGCAAAACTGCACATCCTTTTTGCTCTCTCTCCTTTTCTCTCTCTCTCATCAGCTTCAGACAAAAAAAACACTTTCTTTTTTTGCGATTTTAACAAATATTGAAAATGTATAAATTGTCACAGATAATTCTTACAAGCAGGTAAAAATGGAAATTGGCAGAAATTAAAAAATGTTGGTAAGCAACGTATCAAATAATAAACAAGAGCTTTGATGTCGTCAAGCATTGAAGTGAAAGATAGCAAAAGCAAAGCATAAAAATGAAGACCTTTCAATAAAAGGGTTTTTGCCTTTTCGCAGCGGTTAAAAAAGCGGTTAGGTCTAAAATACGAACAAAGAAAAGCAAGCACAAACATTCTCCAAAGCAAAGAAAAAAATGTTACAATTGTGGTGGTTACAATCGCGACTACAAAACAAAAATCCCATTATCAAAACTCATCACCGCTTAGTTGAAGCGTCGTCGTTCCTGCACGTGTGCGTCAAAGACGAGCTCGCCGGAGGTGAAATCTGTAAAGGTCTCCATGCTGGTAGTCTGATAACTGGACTTGAGGATAAACTCCAACACCTGATGAATCTGCGCAGCGTCATTCACAAGAATAAAGTCGTGCGATGACGTAGCCGTGTCACCAAAGCCCTCTTTGCCATCCTGCGAGGTCGCCCCGCCTCCCGCGGCGCTCGACACGCCCGAGGAAGACGTCAAGGCGAGCCCCTGCCCGCGCGGCCGTATCACCATCCGCTCGCTCGCCGTCCGAATGATCGGAAAACGCCACTCCGCCAGCGGCCGCTCATGCGTGATGCGCCAACGCGTCACCTCCTTCGACAGCAGACGGACCGACAGCACCAGCCCCACCTCCTCGAAGCTCGGCGCCATCTCGTCCACCCGGCTGGCGTCGCCGTTGTCGCTGCCGCGGCTCGCCGTGGCCCAGGCGGACGCCGTCGCCGCAGAAAACGGGCTGCCGACGCGCAGCGTCGACCGCGACGGTGAAGTCGGTGAGGCTGGCAGTCCTGCGAGACTCTTCAGATCCACCGGTGGTACCACCATCGCCTGCGAAGCGCCGGACTTTTCCCCACCTCCCGCTGGTCCAGGCGGCGGCACGCGCTCCGCCGTCGTCTCCCCTCGCGCCGCCGGGGAGTCGTGCGAGCTGCCGTGCAGCAGCGCCGCTGAGCCGGGCGATGCTCCGACGTTGCCCAGTCCTGGCTGACTGGGGAAGGAGGCGGAGCGGAGGGACTGCCGTGTCAGGCGCTGCTCGTGCTCAGCGACGATCATCTCCACCTCCTCCATCGCCCGGGCGTAGGCGGTGGTGATGGTCGGGTTGTGCGTCTCGCGCACCGTGATGTGCACCCCGCCGAGCTTGTGCAGCACCTGGGTGACGGGTACCACAAAGGGCTGCTCGTGCTGGCGCTGCAGTGCCGCCAGCTCTGCCTCCTCCGCCAGCGTCAGCGTGCGAGCCGGCGAGGTGGCGATGTTCGTTGTCGGGTCCAGCGCCTGGCCCGCCCCTGCAGCGAACGCCGAAGTGGACGGCTGCGAGGCGCGTGACTGCTGCAGCTGCAGCGTTGGCTGTGCCGTGCTGGTTGCCGCGGCCGTGTTCGTCGTGGAGCTGCGGCCCCAGAAGCTGGACATGACGGAGACTGCCGAGGTGAGCAGGGCAGCTGCGGATGGGGCTGTGGCTGCAGCGGTGGAGGCCGCCGTGGCCCCACCAGCGCCACTGAGAACGCCGGAGGTGCGGCCAGAGGAGCCGCTGCGCAGCGTTGCCGGTCGCGGCCCGACGGGGGACTGAAATTCGATAGAGTACAGAATGGCGTAGAGCAGCGGAGACAGCGCCGAGGGCGTGACACGGATGGGCCGCGGCAGTGGGTCGGTGGACGTCGCAGCCGTGTTCGGCATGTAGCTGAAGACCTGGTAGTTCATTGTTGTTGTTGTTGTTTACGTATTAGTGAATAAAGTGTCTTACAACAATAGCAAAAAAAGACTCAAAAAAGCAAATGAAAACTCTTGTTCCCTCAAATCGTGTATAGAGTGCGGGAAAGACAGAGTCGAAGGATGAAGAGAAACTTGATTCGGCAATTGACGAGCCTGTAAAAGGAAAAAAAAGCACTTCTTAAGAAAGGAAACAGGGGAAAAGACTAACGATGTGAGTGAGTGATGGAAGCAGAGGCAAGCAAGGTAGGTGGCGTCAAATACAATTTCCGTTGCAGCTGCACAGTATGGTAAAAAGCAAAGGGGCGGAAAAGAGGATAGAAGGGAGAAAAAAAAGAATTGCAAGAATTAAAAGGAGAGAAAAAGAGATTCAAATTGTATGTTTCACAGCAACGGTGACGTCGTTCGGCATGATCAACGCACTCAGCTTACGACGGCGAAGTTGCATCTCGAATAGGAAACTAGAGCTTTTGGGTCCGAAACTGTATATTTGTATTATACAAAAAAGGCTTTTTGCCAAAAAAGAGCAGGGGCGTAAAGCGTTTACAGAACAAGATCATCACAACAAAGGAAGAGTAGACAGAAATCATTTGTGCACTCTTTAAAAGTTAAGGGAAAAAAAGTTCGCCGTGCGCTTTGCTTGCAAAAATGACAAGCTTTGGAGCCCGCCCTACGAGCTAGACTCTTTCTCCAAAATGGCCAGCAATTGTGCTCGAGTGCCGGGAAACGTGGCGAGCACCGTCTTCTCTCGCGAGGTGCCTCCGCGCACCAACGTCACGTCAACGCGCTCCGGAAACGGCGCGGCAACGGCGCTGCCCTTTTTCTGGTTCACGCTCTGCGCTTTCACTGTTACGGCTTCTTTGGCTTTGCTCTTCTTGCCTCCTTTTTTTTCGCCTGCACTGGCGTTCGTCGAGCTGCTCGCGACTTGCTGTTGCTGCTCCTTCGCCGCAGCGTCAGCCGCCACCACCAATGCGTAACTCGTCTCCCCCAGGTAGCCTTCCGCGTCGGCCTTCATCTCTCGGAGCCCTCTCTCGAGCACCTCGTCCAGAAACCGCAGGAGCTCCTCATTGGCCTGCCCTTCCACCGGGGGAGCGGCGATGCGGAGATCGACTTCGGTGTGGGTGGCAGTGAGCGGAGCCGCGAAGGCGGAGACGCGGGCCCCAGGCTTGGCGTGAATGCTGAGGAGGAAGTGACCCGGCTGCTGCTCTGTGAGAAAAGGAAACATGCGTGCAAGATGCCGCAGCGTGATCCGCAGCATAAAAATTAGAGAGGTTGTTTTGCTGGTGTGAAAATGTGTGTTTTTGTGTTCCCTGTTTTGTGGTCAAGACGTTGACATAGAGGGACCCGATCCTAAAAAAATAATGAACGAAAAGCAAAAAGGAAAGAAAAAGGGAGAAAAGAAAGTGTTTCTTTTATTATTTCAAAACTAAAACAGTGTTTTTTCCCTCACACACACACAAAAAGTGAGCCAAACAGCATTGCCTCTGTTCACATGTCGAAGAAGATGCAAAACTATCAATTTACGGCGAGAGGTCGCATCGCTGTCTCAACATTCGGCGCAACATCACAATGCAGCACAACTCAAGCGTGTCGTGCTTCACGGTGAGCTTCGTTTTAAGCTAACGGCACCAAATAACTGAAGAGAAGGATTGATTTTTTTGCTTCATCACCAACACACACACATGTTTTTCCAATACTCTTTTTGCTTTTTTTAACGCGCTGTAATTAGGCAAGCCTACAAGAATATTAATAGATGGTGATAAATGTAAAAAGGGTCTCACCAGCTGAGACACAGCAAGTCCGCATCGAACCAATCCCCTCCTCCGTATCGAAACGACAGAAACACTCAAAAAGCAAACAACCCTTCCGCATCTCGTCTCCCCGGCCCGCGAACTTACTTGATCTGCGAGTAGATGTTCGGCGTCTTGTGTCCCATGTGATCGCGCCGCAGCGGAATCAAGCCCTCGTCGTCCTCGCGACCCTCCTGGAACTTGAACTCCGGGACCGGGTACGCCGTCTTGCCCTCGCTCACGTTCCGCTTCGCCTGCGGGTACGGCACGCTGTGGTACACCATGTCCGCCTCGTTGGCCTCCTCCAGCAGCGCCGGCTTCTCCGCCTCCATCACGGTCGCCTGCTCCTCCGGCGTCGCCGGCCGCTCGTCGAAGACGGCACGCACGCCCCACGGAAAATCCTTCTCGTACGAGAAGCGGCGCACGTACTTGGACTCGCGGTCCTCTGGCGTCGTCTCCGGGTGGTGCAGGTCGCCCGGCAGCAGCACCGTCGACACCTTCGTCTGGCCGTGGTGGTACAGCTCCGGGCGGACAGTGCGGAAGGCGTCGCGGTTCGTCTTCTTCAACACGTCGGCGTAGGTCGGGCACTCGTTGTGCAGCTCCGACAGGGCGATCAGGTTCGGCGTGGGCATGTTCATGATGCCGGCGTTGAAGCGCGCCATCGCCTCCATCGGCGACACCCACGCCAGGCGCTCGCCCACGACGGAGATGGTGTACTGCACCTCCGGCAGCTTGTCCAGCGTGACGAGGTAGCTCTTGTTCTCGAAGCGGAAGGTCTCCGTGGTCGGGGTGACGATGTTGCGGAACGGCACCATCTGGCCTAGCGTCGACTCCAGCGGCAGCTCCAGCACGTCCATCAGGTCCCGCATCGCCTTGGGCTGCGAGTAGCAGATCATGTGCCACCGCCGCGGCCCTGGCGGCCCCTCCACCTCCGCCACACCACCGCCCTCTTTGGGAATGAGCAGCAGGTTGCACTGTACAAAAAGTGCCCGCATAGCCGTAAGGCGGTGGTGCAGATCAGGCCAGTTTGTCGTCACGCCGCGGCGCCGCAGCACCTTGTTCCAGTCCTCGGAAAGGTCCTCGAGCGACATGGGCGACGACGGCAGCAGGAACTGGTCCTTCGTGAACTGCCCTTTCGCCTCGCGGTACATCATGAGCACCTTGTAATCGTTGTCCTCGCCAGCCTCCACTTTGGCTGGGTCGATGTGGCGGTTGTGGCCCACTAAGATCGTCGTGGCGGCGCGCCGGGTCGGGATCGGCTCGCCGAGTTTCGGCTTCTCGCCGTACTCGCGGTCGGCAAAGGGCACCGGGGTAGCCCAGTAATCCTTGAACTGCTCCTTGTAGGGGCTCTGCTGGACATCGAGGAGAAGGTTGCGAATACCGGGCTTGGCGCGGAAGTCGGGGCTCTCGCCCGAGACGTTCAGCAGCCGACGAAGAATTGTGCGCCGCATGTTTTCTACCCTTTATGCTTTCGAAACGAATTGCTGCGACTGTCCTCAATTTTTCTCTTCGGATTATGAGTGCAGGCGAATGTAAAAAAACACAAAGCAGTGTTGCTCACGCACGGGTTTCTCAAGCACACAAACACACAAGGTGATCGTTACGAGTCGTAGGGCAGTTGAGCAGCTAATGCCCCTTGCTTGCCAATGTTTTCTAGAAAGCTAAAGAAATTTACTTTGTTGTGAAAATGGAGAGCAACAAGGGATGACTGAGCAGAAAGAGGCACTTGGGGTGTGAAGAATGGTTGAGCGAGTCCAATTTGAAAAACAAAGTGCAGTCTTGCCTAATATGTGACCTTACGTCTGCCGGTTTGTTTGCAATGAAGCACCAACAACAACTGAAGTCAACAACAACAAAAAGAGGAAGAAAAGAAGGAGGAAGAAACGGAAAAGTAAGCATAAGACCAACAAGGGAGCTTAATGTTGTTTTGTCTGCCGGAACATACAACATATGTGATCTTTGCAGAAAGGAGGAAAAAATAGTAGGAAAACGAAAATGTTACAAAAACAAAGGAAAACAAATAAACTATGCTGTAAAGAGTCTTTGTTTTTTCCGCTGATCGCAAAGCACCGGCAACGCTTCTTAAGAGATTTGTGCCGACCACATCCTTTCACAATGCTCTCCCAGACCAACGCTGCGCTCATTGAGGCGGCTCAACACTTTTCGCACACGATTTCCTGCAACTACTTCCACTGGGAGACCTGCGCATGCTGGTGGATGAGCGCGCCGCGTGGTCCCCGGAGTGAGACTTGTCACGTGGGTTGCTGTACGTGTTGCCAAAGGCGGTCTTGGCGGCGGTGGTTGTGGTGGTCGCTCCTCTGCATTAAAAAAGTGCGTTTGCTTTACCGCAGGATAGTTGTCACTATTGCCGCATGCGTGTGAATTCGAGTTTTACGAATTTGGACCAGGCCGTACAGAAGTTCTTTGACGTCAGAAAAATAAACATGAGCTGCCTCTTCGACGCTGCACTTCAACTTCCCGCAAGAAGTTTCGACGCAAGGCAATTCGCAGAGAGCACTTTCTGGTTTTCTTTAATTAATCACTAGAAGAGAGATCTACGCAGCACGGAGCAGGCAAGAAGCTCGCAAATAAAGTACGCACGATCTTTCGGCTCCTCGATACCTCATCGCCGCGCTTGCGTCTTCGCATGACTGCTGCTCTAAACCACGCAGACAACAATCTGAAGAAGGAATGCGAAGACTGGGAAGACGGACCGCACCCTCCCACCCTCCAGTCTCGTATCCTTTTTGTCTGTCTTTTCTCTTCGCCTCTCCCGCATTCGTGCGGCGATACGTGTGCTACTTAGTTTATAAGTGTAGCACCGCCTGCCTCCCGAAATGCGCACAAAAGACTTTTAGTCTCATCTAAAAAAATAAACAACAACAACAAGCTATCTTCTCACTGAGTTCGCCATTTTTTAACACGGCTGCCGCTTATGCGCCGTTCTCGCAGCGAGTAAAAAAACTTCAGAGAAAAAGACGACAAAAACATAACAGTCCAAAGAAAGGGAAAATGTTTCACTGCACCGCAGACCAAAGAGAAAAAAAAGAAAACAAAATGAAGTGCTTAGTCACGGTCAAAGCGGGAGCGGGAGAGAGCGCTGCGGCGGTCACGGTTGCGCTGGCGGTCGTTGCGCTCCGCACCAGAGATGCGGCTGCGGCGCGGAGCCGACTTGGCGCCACGGCGGTCGCGACCATCGCGGCGGTCGTCACGGCGGTCGTCGCGGCGGTCGTCGCGGCGGTCATCACCGCGAGCCGGGCGGCGGCGGCGGTCATCCCTGTCCACGAGGCGACGGCGGCTGCCGCCCTCCACCGCGCTGCCACCGCGACGCCGTCCGCCGTCCGTGCGGAAGCGACGACGACCACCCTCGACGCGGCCGCTGTTGTTGTTGCCGCTGTTGCTGTTGCCGCTGTTGTTGTTGCCGCGACGGCCTCCACGGCGAGAGCGGCCGCCGTTGCTGCGCTGGCTGCTGCTGTTGTTGTTGTTGTTGTTGTTGCTAGCGCGGTTGTTGCTGCCGCTGTTGTTGCTGCTGCCCTCCGGACGGCTGCTGCTGCGGCGACGGCGGTGGAGCTCCTTGTCAATCTTCTGCTCCTTGATGATGTCAGACAGCGGGCGGTCGGCGATCTCCATGATGATGACGAAAGAGAAAGAGAGAGAGAGAAGTATAGAAAACGAGAAGAAAACAAAATAAAAAAAAGAGGCTGGATTTAAAGGCTCTGTACAGACAACAAATGCGGTAGCACAAGGAAGAACGGTAAAAGACGAGGAAAACCTTTACTTCTCTTTCTCAAACAATATAATTGTAAAAGGCGAAGGAACACAAGAGTAAAGAAAGTGAAAGCCACAAGAGAAGGAGGTGAAAAAGCAATGGATGCATTGAACGACGCACAAAAACGCTGCACGCAAACCCCAAAACAACAATGAGAATCACATTGACGTGATCACCAAAAGAAGATAAGATTGTGAACGCTCCAACTGCAGTAGAAATCGCCACAGCTTGAAAATTTTAGATTCAGACTCGAAGTTACACGCGGAAATGGCAATGATCATGCGTTGCGACAATTGGGCCAACCTCTTTTGAACGATCAGGACATCTGCAAACGTGCGTCTCTCCCCGTGTTGTATCACAAACAATAATTACTGTAATCCAACGAGATTCCTTTGTTTTTTCTTTTTCTGGATTCGGACTGCAGCCGAAATGCTGATATAAAAGCAAAGAGACGCAAAACGCAAGCACGAAGCAACAACAAAGACAAGGACGTAATTCGATTTACGAAATGAATGTAAAGAAAATTGAAGCAAAAGCAAAATACAAATTTGTACAGATTTTTGACCGGTGAAGAGGGAAATATACGTATAAAAAAAGGGGTGGAAATGTATTTTTTTTGTCAGTGGAGCAAAGACATGCAGAAAAAAAAAAGAACTCGCTCTACATATGCGCAGAAAAAAAAGGTTTCGCCTTTCTGTTTTTTCCTCTACTTTTTTGCTGTGAGTGGTGCGCGCTGGCCCACATGGCACAAAAGCTGCAACACAAGTACAACAGCAGCAAAAAAAAAAAAAACAGAGGGATAAAGAGAGCACAAAATAAAAAATTGAGTCTCACCAGCAAGCGAGAACGCGCACCAAAGTACACTACTCCAACAAAAACACGCCGCAGCAAAATTTAAACACGGAAGCACGAAAAAAAGTAAAACGGCGACATCAACTTCGTTTCTTTCTTTGTCCCTTGCTTTTCCTCTACTCCGCCCGCGAGTTCAACTGCAGCGGAGCATCGCAGATCTCGCACTTGCGGTTGCCGTACTTCTGCGTGTACGTGCACGCTGGGCAGTGCACCATCACGTTGCGATTTGGGTCCGCATTCATGCTGGTGTTCATCGCCTGTGCGTACGCCGGCGTTGGCGCGTGCTGCGGCTGCTGCGGATCAACATGCCCTCCAGAGGGGTGCGAGTACTGCGGTTGCGCGTGCTGGGCCGCTGGCCGAGGAGCGGGATTCGACCACAAATCACCACCGAACTGCGGGTGCGGCGGCTGTCGCTGGTACGGCTGTGTCGCCTGTGGGGAGGCGGCCGCAGCTGGGGCCGGCGCGGCGAGTGTTGTGGGATGGTGCTGCGGAAGTGTGGCTCCCGAGGCAGCGGCCCGCTCCGACAGCGTCGGGTACGACGGCTCGGGCATCGCGTGTGCCGGCTCCGCTGTGGTGTAGGTCGGTGACGCGTTGAAGGGCGAGGCGCCAGATGCGGCGGCAGGTGCGCCGTAGCTGTGCATCGGCGGTTGTGCGGTGGCTGCTGCTGCTGCTGCCGATGTTGCCGGTGGTGCCGGTGGTGGTGCTGCGAAGGCTGCGGACGGAGCTTGGTCCGCCTCACGTGGGGAGGGCGCCACGCCGGGGGAAGCCCCTGACTGGCTATTGCTGCGCTCGCGATGAAATCCCTCAACGGCCAGCTGCTGCAGCTGCTTCATGAGCGACGCGTTCTCGTCCTTCACGCGCTTCAGCTCACGCCGCAGCACCCGCTCGCGCTCCTCGCTCTCCATGTCCTTGACGAGAAGCAACGTGCGGTTCTCCTGGTCCTGGTCCTCCTGGTAGTCGAGCATCTCCTGCAGCAGCAGCTCAATGTCCGCCTTGCTGAGCTCCTCGTTCGACAGCAGCTCCGCCACGCGACGCTGCATCGTGTGCCGGACGTCGTTGCGGCGGCTGCGCATGTCCACCCGCTCCTTCATCACCGTCACCTCGTGGTTCGACATCCCCTTCGACTTCATCATGGCCTCGCTTTCCTGCTGGATGAGTGCCATGCGGGACAGTAGCGAAGCATTCTGCTCTACCTGCTCCCGCAAGCGACGCTCCACGCCGTCGATCGCGTTCTTCACCGCCTTCTCCACGTGTGCCTTCACCTCCGGGCAGTAGAGGTCTACGCGTTGGTTGGCCTCTGCTTGCGCTGCCGCGTACGCCTGCTCCTGTCTCTGCTGCTGCTGCTGCTGCTGCTGTTTGCTGACCAGGTCGGCCTGCGCCTCTCTCAGCTGCGAGCACTCCGTCCGCAGCAGCTCCATCTTTGCCTGCAGCGCGACCACCTGCCGCTGCGAGCTGGCCTCCCGCTCTCGGCACTCCGCTATTTCCTGCTCCTGCGAAGTCATGCGCTGTCCCTTCACAGCGGACTTCGCTGCGGCATCGGCCTTCAGCTCCAGCAGCTCTGCCTGTGCGGCACTGAGATCTTTTTGCAGGCCCCCAACCTCCTCCTCCGACGCACGTCGCAGAGTTTCAAGCTCGCTGGTGAGCTGCTCCACCTGCTCTCGCAGCGCCGCCGTCTCAGCTGTTTGTGTGCCTTGCTGGGCAGCATCGGCGGACGCCGCGGCGGTCTGCGCGTGTGCTTCCGTCAGCTCCTCCTCCATGTGCTGCAGCTGGCTCGTGAGGGCGGCAATGCGGGCGTCTTTCTCACGCGTGAGATCCTTCATTTCCGTCATCTCAGCTCTCTGAGTCTGGATCTGCGTGAGGAGCTCGTGCAGCGACTGGTCAATGTTGGAGAAGCGGTCGCCAGACGACTTGTAGTGCTCCAGCTGCGCAGTCTTCTCGTCCAGCTGGACGCGCAGGGTGGCGACCTCGCTGCGAAGGCTCTCGTTTTCCTGCCGCAGATCCTCCAACTTCAGCAGGCCAGTGCTCTGCAGCCTCTCCTGGAGGGTCTCGACCTGGATTTTCAGGGATTCATTTTCGTAGATGACCTGCGACACGCGCGCGGCGTCGCCCACGTCACGGTTCAAGATCGAGTTTGTTGGAGTTGTGAAGGACATCTTTTTTTTTTTTTTTTATGAAAGAAAAAATAGTGAATTGTAAAGAGTGGGATGCGACGAAATTAAAAGCTTTACCCCTTGACAATCGTTTCTTCTAGCAGCGACAATTTATAGTTTGTAGCGGAAGCTGTCCTGCTCTTGCAACAGCAGAGATAGGATGACTTTCGAAAAGAAGAGAGAAAAGAGTGACTTCCCAAATACTACAGCGGTTCAAATACCTTCAAAATGGATTTTAAACCAGAAGTGCCGTATGGGCAGAAAAATAGAAGGGTGCGAGAGACGGGAAAGTGGGTTAAATTAAATGGAAAAATATTTGAAAATAGAGAAAAACACAAATATTGCATTTGCGTCACGGCTAGAACTCGAAAGCTGTGTTCGGCAGCAAACTTGCAAATTATGTTAGGCAACCTAAGGATTAGATTTTTGATAGGCCCGTTTTGTTCTTTGCGAGTATCAGTCCCCCACAACCAGTCAACAAAGCACGGCTGCCGCTTGTACCGCGTAAGATCGAGAACACAGAAAACGTTTTCGTTTATGCTCTCCTCTCCTCATCACTAAAATTCGCCTGTCATCTCCACTCATTACTTTGTCTAAAAAGAGTAAACAGTCTTGCGTACCACCACTCTGAAAACAACAGAAAAATAAGAAGAAAAACTCATATTTTTTTTCTGAGACACACAAAAGACAAGAAAAAACCGAAAAGGTGTCGTTTCACAAACTATAAAAAAAAAAAGGAAAGATAGAAAAACAAAAAATGTACAAAGCAGCAGTTCTCAACGCAGACACATGAAAAAGGAAAAAAAAGGAAAACAAAAAAACGGGAGATATTCTGCGTAACACACCGTATTACCTTTTTCATCATTGACTTAATTTCAACAACAACAACAAAAAAAGCTTTGTGGCGGAAGGAAGTGTGATGAAATTGCCTTTCGAATTCCACATGAGTCTCCGCAGCCTGTTCTCTGCAAGGTCCATATGACATTAGCACTAAGCTCGGAATTTAAGAAAAAAAATCAGAGCGACTTCGTTTACTTCACACTTGTATACGATGACAAACCCTACAAAGCAGTACTCTCTCTCTCTCTCTCTATCCCTTTCTCGCGGAAGCGTACGACAGCTGTGACGCTTGTTACAGCTCCGACCGCGCCTCCTCACTATCCTCGTCCTGCGGCGCAAAGGCATTCCCATGCGTGTTGTGGCCTTCGTCTCCTCCCGCCGCGTTTGCCGCGCCGCCGTTTTCGGTCTGCGCGTCCCTACCGTCATCCCCCTCCTCCTCCTCTTCTTCCTCCTCCTCACCGGAGTTGGTGGCCACGTTAATAAAATCAGACGACATGTAACCGCGGAAGAGGTTCTCCGGAAGGGGCTGTCGCGGCGGACACGCCACCCCCGGCCCGCGTCGTGGCATCAATATCACGGGAGGCAACAAGTACCCGTCGCACCACCAGCAGTTGCGGAAAAGCGCGGCGTACGCGCCGGCGAGGATGCTAATGGCGAAGAGGATGCCCATCAAGGTAAAGCACACGATCATCCAAGGCGGGCAGCACTCGCACGTGCCGATGTTGCGGCCCCACGGGTCCGGCTTGGGCTTGCAGGTGGTGGCGCGGCTGCACTTGCAGTGGTATTGGGCCGGGGCGGTCTTCGCGCAGAAGTATTGGGCGTCGAGGTAGTAGGTGACGCCGCCGCCTCCCATGAGCGCACCGTTGACGCCGTAGCTGGTGAGGTCGCTGAGGTGCGCGCAGTACGGCAGCTTGCCACCAGCATACGCAAACATGATGCCAGAGAAAGCACCACTACCGCCCGCATCTGGTGAGGAGAATGGTGAGGTGGCGAGGAGCGCCAGTAGCGCCACGAGCAGAAGCGTGGTAGTCATGGTGGCGACAAGAAGGCTCCAGGCGCGTCAGCGTGGGAGTGTGAGTGAGAGTGAAGAAAGCAGAGAGATTGAAATAAATTAAAAAAAAGATTGTTGTGGTCGTGATGCTTGGACGTTCGCAGCTACATGGATGGTAAGGGAATTATAAAAAATAAAATCGGAAAGAGGGAAAGGATGGAGGAAGAGCGAAGGTTGTAAGAAAAAGAAAAGTGAGGTAGTTGACCATCTATGCTACGAAACACAACGAGTGCCTTTAACCTACGCAGACCAAGAAAACAAAAAGTGGGAAGGTTAATTATAGTGATTGGTTTCGCACATTGTTTTTTTTTTCCAATTTATATTTACAATTGAACATTTTTTAAAAAGTGAATTCGGCAGTAATTGTTCAAAGTGCGTTGCAAGAGCTCAAGCAATAAATTCATTGGTAATGAAAGCTTTCTTTAGAGGAAAAAAAAACTCATAAATTATACCGCCTGTGAAGGAAAAAAAAAGTTTCGCCTCTTAATTTAAAGTCCACTTACGCTGGCCTCTGCCGATAGAAACCTGACAAAACGGGGACCAAAAGTTTTCGCACTCAAAGTGAAGCACGGAACAGCGCAAGCGAAAAAAAGGCTACAGCTTGCACACGCACTTGCTCTTGAGTGCCTTTCAATGTACCTCCCCATCTGTTTTTCCTTTATTTTGCGTTCTATTTTTCAATTTCAGACGTCAGCTGGTCCAGCGTACCGGTGCTCTCGACAGCCGCAATTGCTTTTCCCGTGAAAGCCTCCGCAAGTGTCTGCCCAACTGCAGCGGCCTCCACCGCACCGGTCAACACGTGAACGGCACCCGTGGCTCCTCCGCAGTGCCGCCACTGCAGGTCCGCGCTGCGATTGTGCACACTCACGGTCAGCTGCCACAACCACGGAGTCGCGCCCGATGCCGACGCCGAAGCGCGCTTGCGCACGACGAGGCGGTACGTCAGCTCCGACTTCCACTCGTGCTGCGGGGACCGACGCGCCGCAGCGAGCTCTGGCAGGCACGTCACATGTAGCCTCGTCAACAGGGCCTCCTTGCTCACCGCACCGGAGGCTTTCGTGGCGGCTAACCGCGCGGCGAGAGCGCCCCCAACCACCTCCTGCACGTGCAAACACCACGTGTGATGCACCAGAAACGCAAGAAACAGAAAGGCATTCGTCTTCACAAAAGTCGCGTGCATCCCCCTGCGCTCCTCCACTGAAGCCTCTGACGGTGTTGTTGCTGGGAAGCTGAAAAGTCGGTGAAAGACACCGTGGGACAGCCACTGCGACTCGCTGTCATACACGGTGGTGTCCGCGGAGCTCAACTGCGGTCGCGCGAGCTCCTGCGAGCCATTTGTCGGGACGTGGTGGAAGGAGCGAAATACGTCGGGCGTGACAGCAGAGTACTTCAATGGAAGCGCGTGCGGCGTAGGCAGAGTCGCGCAGAGCCGAGCACAGCACACTGGGCCAGCCACAACAGACACGTCATCCGGAACCATGTGAGTCTTTTCCGTTCCGGAGATGCTAGAGGCCCGGTCGCGCTTTCGTCCTGCTGCGATTGCTGCGGCTTCATCAGGCTGCCTCTCCTCCTCAACGTGAGGCGTCAGCGCGTACATCACCGCCGGTGCGTGCCGCTCCGCCACCACCTGCGGAAGGACGGAAAACACCAGCGCATCGCTTTTTGCTGTCTCGTCGAGGGTGGAAGACGACAAACGCGGTAGGGCGGCTGACAGCGACGGCGTCTGCTCAACCGCGCAAGTCCACGCGGGCAGCTGCACGCCACGATACTGGGCCAGCGCGAATGACGCAGCAGAGTTTTGCTGCGAGGTCTGCATGGTGAGCACCATCTGCGCCACTGCCCTCATGAGAACAGGAGGGGAAAAGTACAAGGTGGCCAGCGGTGGCGGCGATGTTGCGGGCAACGAGGAGACGTCGGCTTCTGGCTGCGCGTGCTGCTGCTGGTCTTGTCGTTTCGCTTCCCCCGCACTCTCAGCGTGGCGCGAGGTGCGGGGAGACGTCACAGCGCTAGGAGCAGAGTTCGACTCGGAAGAGACAGCTGTGGTGATGCCGCTCCCATGGGAGGGGAACTCAAGGCGATACGTCGAAATCGCCAGGTTTGTGGCACTGGGCAGCAGCTCCGTTGACGACCGCGGTGGAGATTCAGGCGGCGATGCCGCTGCTGCTGCTGCCACCCCACTCAACGTATTGACTGTTGACGGACTCACGCCTCCCTGCTTTCCACCTCTGCCCTCCTTTTCCTCCCCCGCCGCACGCTGCTCGAACCAGCGGAGAGACGGAAAGGGGAGCGGCGGTGGGGTCGACATGCACACGCGCGGCGAGGCGTCGCCAGAAGCGAGCGACCTTGGGGAGGCGTCCGTGTTGTTGTGATACAAGGCGCGTAAAGGGGAGGGTGTGTGGAAGCGCAGCTGATCGGCGGCGCGTGAATACACGCTCTGTTCCGAGATGGCAGCGTAGCTGTGCGGATGGCCTCCGATAAAGTTCAGCAGGTCGCACTGCACAGAGAGGGAAATAAACGGAGATGACGCTGGGCCTGGCTGCGCCGTCTTCCCATTAACGAACACATTCGGTGTGGAAGGCTGCATGGCTGAGTGTTGTTTCCTGTGATAAAAGAGAGAGTACGAAGACAAATTAAATTAGAAGAGAAGGAACAATACAAACACGGTGATACCCTTGTTGCGCTGCAATGAAGGTTGTCAAGTACGCGGTCTCAGCGCACGACCGCGCCGCCATTGATTTCAAAGCCTTAACTGTGGAGGAGTGCCTGAGAAAGAAAGCACTGAATTGTGACTCTTCGCCGCCCTCTGCATGATGGATATTTAGTTTGTGCACCAAGGAAGACCCGAAGGTAGTAATGCTGGAAAACTATCCGCGCTCTTCCCGACTGCCACTTTTGCTGTGCCACATCATCTTCACGTTTTCTAACAAATTTTTCTGCAGGTGTTAGCTGAGGCACACCTTTAAATCTGTAAGGAGCATTACAACTTATACTACGTTCGCGCACACACATACACGCACATGTGTTTTCACGAAAAACAAAATATGAAGGGCAGGCTGAGCGGGTGCAAGAGGAGAAAAAAATCGCGAAGCAGAGATAGCGGCGGAAGAAGAGAAGCTCATTAACAATGCAAAAGATGCTTTTTCTCCGCATTCATGCTGTGTGTCTAAGCGGTCTATGCTCACCCTCTTTCGTTCTACGGAGGCCAAAAAAAAAAAAAGTGAAGGCGGTGGCATCCCAGCCACAAAGAAAAGTGGGAGAAAAACGTGTTCATCATCTTCCAGGAGCACCACTGCCGCAATCAATTCTCTGCTTCATTCCTCAGTTCGGCACCAGCTGTCTTCCACCACGAAAAAAAAAAAACGGCCAAACAAAAAACTAATTCTCCGCTTCGTCTTCACTCGCAGCAGACTTCTCGTCTTCCTCTTCGTCTTCGTCGCCATCCTCGTCGTCGCTGTCAAAGTCGGCATCCCCATTCGTCACGCTGTTTCCCACCGCGACGTGTCGCACCAAGGCGAGCGGGTCAATGATAGAGCCCGTGTCGACGAGCCGTGACGACTGCGTCACCGCGTGCTGCTCGCCTCCGGTGCCGTCCGCCGCCGCCGGCGTGTTCGTCAACACGGGTGCCTTCAACACAGCGCGGCAGATCTCCGTCACCGTGCGCAGCGCCGCGTTGTTTTGCTCGTCCTGCGGGTGGTGGTACTTCCCATGCAGGCACGCGTACAAGGCGTGCCGCAGCTCGGTGATGAGCTGACACGTGGCCGCGTCAATGTGCACCGCAATCCAGCCATCAATGACGCACAGCGACAGGACCTCGTCATAGTGCGTGGTCGATTCCGACGCGCCAAAGAGCAGCAGCGCCCACAGACTCACGGACGACAGCGTCGTCAAAAACTCCTGCCGTGCCTCCTTTACACCAAACACATCCTGGAATACGTAGAAAAGGGCGGGGACCGTCTTCGTCGAGGTAGGGGCAGAGGAGGATGCGGCGGCTCCGTCACTTCCGCTGGCGTCTCGGTGAAGCTCGTCCAGCAGCTCATTGCACTTCGGAATGCCGTGCTCGCGTGGTCCACCCACGCGGCGGCACGCGCTCTCTTTCGAGGGCTTGATGCTGGTGAAGTGCTTCGTGCGCAGGTCCACCTTCTCCGCCTGGCGCCGACGTCGTAGCGGGGAGCCGGCGTTGGACGGAGGGCGGAGGACAGCCACGTTGGGGAACAGCGCCGCGCACACGCACGCCTTCACGAGCGCGACATCGAAGCTGTTCTGCGAGAGCGGGCTCGTGTCCACGCACAAGTCGCCCCGGTAGACAAGCGGCACGCCCACCAAAGCAGAACTTGTCGTGGCAGTGTTGCCACTGCAGGATGCATCTGGGGCTGCCGCAACGTCAGAGATGGACGTCGCGTCCTCGGCGGAGTCGAGCAGGAGATCTTCGTCCAGGCTATCGTCCGCGTCCACCGCCGCCGCCGCGCTGTCGTCGTCCTGCTCCGCGATGAGCCCGGCGTGGTGAAGGATGTCGCGGTACTGCGCCTTGTACTTGGAGATGATGCGGAGGTTGCCGGTGTGGAGCAGGTTGAAGCGCGCAAACTCCTCGCGCTCCCCGTTGGCGCAGTAGGCGTTGTAGGCATTCAAAAAGCTGATGTGGTCGCTCTGCGAGCCGCGGGCAAGCAAATAGCGTTTCTTCCGTGCCGCCGCGCTCTGCTCGCGACTCGTCACGTACGGCGACACGTCCGCGCAGGCGGCGACCGTCAGCACCGAGTCGAGGCACCGCAGCATCGCGCCCATGATGATCATTTTGCCGATGCGCGNGTCTGCAGTGTCTGCTTCGGGTGCGCGTAGCCGAGGGACAGCAGCTTCAGCAGCACCTGCGTGAGCGGGACGCGGTGGATGTCGGCCTCCGGGAACGCCGGCAGTGCCTCCCACATTTCTTTCGTGTAGAGACGATAGCACACGCCACCCTGCGTGCGGCCAGCACGACCTTTGCGCTGCGTTCCATTTGCCTGACTCGCGTAGCCCAGCGTCATCTGCGTCGAGAAGACAGGCGTGGTGGTGGTGGTCGTCGTTGTCGTCGACGCGTCCTTAGACTTCTCCGAAGAGAGCTGGTCGATCGGCACAAAGGCAGAGGACGTCGGCGATCCCGCGTAACGCCCAGCCGCTGGCCGCCCCGCCCACGTCGTCGTTTTGATCAAGCCGGTGTCGATCACGACTGCCGCGTCGTCGATTGTGATGCCGCTCTCGGCGATGTTGGTGGCCAGCACCACCTTCACCGTGCCGGGCGGGGCTGGCACAAAGCACTCCCGCTGCTTCGCGCTGTCCACGGTGGAGTGCAGCAGAATGATGTGGAAGCGCACGCCGAGGCTGCTCACCGAAAAAGGGCCGGCGTACCGCTCGATCGCCGTCTTGGCGGACACGAGCTCCTTCCAGCCCGGCAGAAACACCAAGATGGACTTGCCGGCCGTGTTGTTGCCGAGGTCGACCTGCACAGCGCGGTGCACGAGGTAGGCAACGAGGTTGTAGTCCGTTTTGGGCGGTCGGCGCAGAAGTGTCTGCGCTGATGGAGCGGAACGCTGCCCGGGCCGCACCTCGCCGCCTCCTCCATCACCCTGCGTTGGGACAGCGTCGAAGTTTGGGGAGTAGAAGCGGGCCGCCGCTGCCTCCACGGCGACGTCCTCGAGGTAGCGCACCGCGACCGGGTACACGGCCCCGTCCACCTGGATAACGGGCGTGTCGTCGCCAAAGTACCGGGCAAACATGTCCGACTGCATCGTGGCGCTCATCAGCACCACCCGCAGCGTCGGGTTGCGTGTCAGCAGCTCCTTCACGAGCGCCAGAATGACGTCGCAGTTGATGTCGCGCTCGTGCACCTCGTCAATGATGAGATGCGAGACGTGCTCCAGCTCGGGGTGCGTGGAGAAGATTTGCAGCAGCACGCCCGTGGTGCAGACGGTGATGTGCCGGCCAGGACGCGCGTCGAGGCGCACGGCGTAGCCGACGTCCTTGCCTACGACGCTGAGCCGCTCGTGGGCGATGCGGTCGGCGACGCTGAAGCTGCTCAGCCGCCGCGGCTGCGTGACCAAGATGTTGCAACTCCCGCCGCGGCCTTGCTCGATCTCGTGGTCCAGCAGGTACTGCGGCACCTGCGTCGTCTTGCCACAGCCCGTCGTGCCGCACACCACCGTCACGCGATGTTCTTCAACGGCGCGCACGACCTGCTCCCGCACTGACGCCATCGCCAAGGTGGAGCGCCGTGGGTGAAATTGGGCGAGATAAGTCGGGTTTCGGCGGAGGGCGATCAGGTCGTCGCGCATGCGGGCCGCGTAAGCCGCGTCACTGGCGAAGGCCCGCTCCGTCAGCCGCAGCAACGCCCGCTCCTCCGCGTTCAGACGTCGGTTGTCTGAACTCTCCACCGCAGCTGTTGCGGCCCCTGCGGAGGCCATTCTTGCCGCCGCTGCCACTGCCATGGCCCGCTGCCGCTCTGCGACGGGCTGTAGTTGCTGCCTCAGCTGCCGCACGAGTGCCTGTGGCAGCGCGGCAGACGGCACGGACTCAGGGGCGATGGACGGGTAGGCGTCCACGAACTTCTGCAGCGCCTGCAAACGCTCATCGTAGAGCAGCAGCTCCGTCACGCCGTCCTCCATGGCGTTGCGCTCGGCCTCGAAGCGGTTGACGCCTTTGCCGGTGCACGTGATGTCGCCCATGGTCAGCTCGCAGTGATAGACATGAGTCCCGTTGGCGGCGTTCTCCCGCGTGAAGAGTGTCTGCGGCGCCAGCGCGTCGCTGCCGAAGAGGAGATTAAAGTAACGGATTAGCTTTCCATGAGAGGGCTGCAGTTGTTGGAGCACCGCATCCAACGAGGCACCGGGCCGCTGCGACTCTGCCTCGCCATCGTTAGGCCCGATTCGCTGCTTTGCCGCTTTGCCTTTCCCTGAGAGCCAAGCCTCGCCGGCCTCCCCCTGCGGGCGGCCCTCCGCGTCGTGCTGCAGGAGGTGGAGGATGCACAACGCGTGAGCGGCGCACTCCCGCTTTGCGTCCTTGCTGTTCTTCGCCACTCCGGTGGCGGTCAGCCCCGACTTCACGTCCAGCTTCAGCGTCGCCATAAACACCTTCGGCGCGACGTGCGCGGTTTGGATGAGCTGCGACCCATCACGCAGACTCTCGTTCAGCTCCTGCAGCGCGTCGGGGCGGGTGTAGCGTCGGCGGTTGCGCCGCAGCAGCTCCGCCGCGCGGTCGGCGACGGGGTGGCCGGACGGCGGGATGTGCTCCTGCTCCAGCAGCTCTGCGCGGGCCTTGGCCGCCGTTGCCTGGACGTAGCGGTCACTCGCGTCCACGTAGTCGTCCCACGAGTCGAAATTGCGCTCCTTCGGCGCCGGTAGCGTCGTCGTCACCCTCCGCTCCTCCAGCGGCGGCGGCCACGACGCCGGTGAGTTTGCGACCTTCTCGTTGGCGCGTCTCGCCTGCTGACGATGCTGCTGCTCACTAGCAAAGTAGTCGAGCAGCTGCTCCGCGTGCATGTAGCACAGCGTGCGGGCCAGCTTCGTTTTGGTGGACTGCCCAATCGCGAGCACTTCCTGCGCCACCTCCGGCAGTGGCAGCCGCAGAACGCAGCGCTTCAGAGTCGTGTGCGGCACGCTGAACTCCTCCAGCTCGGGAATGGCAAGTGTGCAGCCGGGACTGGCGCGGCGCTGGTCGCTCTTCAGCATCGCCAGCACCCGCTCCGCAGCGCCGCCGTCCGCCGACAGGGCCGAGACGCCGCACGCGTTGGCAAGATCGCCGCCTGGCAGCGTCGATGCTTTTCCACGTTTCTGTGAAGCCGAGAATGTGGCGCTCGTTGAGATCGATGATGAAGATGATGGTCGCTGCGGTGCAGCCCGAGCTCCTGGTTGCTGTCGGTGTGGTTGCTGCTGCCGCGGCGGCTGCTGAGAACGCCGATCGAAGGCGGCGGAAGGATTGACGTGGCGCATAGAAGGCGGAGGCCGCCCTACGGCTGCAAAAGTGGCGTGACGGTTTGTGAGATTCTCATTTCCCCCTTCGTTAACGTTATCTGCAACAGAGAAGTTCATTGCGGGCCAGACAGCCGTGGAGACGTCGGTGTTGTCAGATAGTGGCACAGCGGAAGTCTGAGATGCGCCTGTGTTGCCAATTTTTTGTCGATCACTTCCCACAGCTGCTGCGTTTGCTGTGATGCTGGCTGACTTAAACTGCGGCGGGGTGGGAAAAGGCTTTCTGTTGCCCTCAGGTGTGCCGCTGCGGAGGGTGACTCGTCGAGGTGCGCGCAGCGCCTTCAACGTCCGCTGCTCACTGCCGCTGCGCTGAGAGGGGAAGGTGCGGCGATGCGAAGTGGCGCTGTCTGTTGACTGGCTTCGGTAAACAGGTGCGTCAGCCGGCGAACGCGGACCACTGCAATCGTGCGAGGATATCAGGCGTACGTTGTGTGATGGCGACAAAGCGGTGACGGAACTAACGGAGGTGAGGCGCCGCAACGCGCCGCTGTCGTGGATGCGGGCACAGTCGACACGCAAAGAGCAGGCAGGCTGACCTGGGTTGTATTTTGAGGTCGCGGGCCACGTCGTAGTGAGTAAGGTGCTGCCGAAGCGTTTCTGTGATCTGGTGGAGGCGGGGAATCTGGGCAACAATAAGATGAGCTCTTGAAAATGACGCATGAGCAACTAAATGCCGAGAGATGAAATAAACGCACCACTGCAAAGATTGGGAAAAAAAAAAAAGCGAAAGTGATGATAGCAATAGCAATAATAGTGCACCTTTCTGTATCGCCTTCCAACAGCCTGAAGGCGAGGAAAGTAAAAGAGGTGGTCCGAAAAAAAAAAAAATACACCCCTTTGAAAAAAGAGGATCTCCGGCTGCTGAAAAGCACTTGTGAATCACTATCTTAATTTTAATGGTTGGGAACGAATTCAATTAGAGCGGAGAAAATGGAGAGTTACGGCAAAACTGAGAAATAAAACATTTACACATGTGCGTTGCCTTGCAAAGAAGTATGCAGGTTTGTATTTTCCTTACCCAATGTTACAATCTGCTTCACTTTCATACCACAAAGCTCTGCAAGACTAGGTCAAGAATAAGGTTTATGCAGCACTTATTTTCAACTACTTCTTCAATCACCTTTTTTTTTTTATGAGGGAAAATGAGAATCGAAAATTAGCACTCCACCTCGGTTGACAGCATTTGCTAATCGGCTTTGTTATTATTTTTTTTTTTGTGTGTGTGTGTGTGCTAATTATGTGATAATTGGAAAAATAGACGTAGAATAACAGCAATTGCGAGTAATCATCAAGCATACCCGCAACTCAGACAAATGCAAAAGCGCATACTTTGACGGCAAAAAAAAAAGGAGCCCAAATACACGGGTGTCAATGAACAGAAAACGCCACAAAACTTGAGAAAAATCTGCTTTTCAAAGGAACAAGCTCTTCTCTGCCACTAAAGAAGAAGAAGAACAAAAAACAGTCACAGTACTTACGCGTTGTGAGCGGTGTTAGCTGCATCTCTGTTCCGCATCTCCTCAAATTTTTCTTCGTCGGAGAGGCGCTTCCAACGCTGTTCACGCACCGCCTGCACGCGGCTGCCGATCATCTTCATTGGCCGCTCCACGTACGCCCAGTCAGGGTTGATCATGTAGCGGTAGTAGAAGTACACGCTCGTCGCGCCGGTCGTAAACACCATGAGAAACACCTTGAAGTTGCGCAACCGCTCCGCGTTCATCGTGTGGTACAGCGTGCTACGCTGCGAGTAGAGCCCGACGGAGATGGTGTCGAAGGTATGCACGTTGCTGTTCTGCTCGTAGTACATACCACGGTCCTCTTGGTCCTTCAGGACGCGCGCCTGGTTCTGTTCCACACGCAGCATACTCAGCTCATGCTGCCGCTTCAGCTCGAAGATGACCTTGTCGCGTGACAGGATCTCTTGGATGATCGCGTCCCGAGCGGCCTGCCGCTGCGCCTCTACAGCCGCAGGATCAGGAGTGCCCACCGACGAATCCTTGCCATCTGCCGATGACGCAGGTGTTGGCGTCTTTGGCGGCGCCTGCTCCGGATCTTTGTCCGCCTGTGTGGCCTCGTTGGAAGACGATGACGAGGCAAATCTCCGGGCCTCCGTGCGAGAAGCGAGAAGTGTACCGTCATGATGGCGAGACAGCCAGGCGGTCGAGCTGCAGCACTTTATGCAGCCGGACGCGACGGCGACGGCGCCTCGCTGCAGCGCGCGCGACGGTTTGAAAATCGGCTGCATGATTAGTGCTTTTTGAGGTTACAGAAAGAAGAAGAAGAAGACGTTACAAAAAAGGAAGCTCTTTCGTTCTCCGCTTAAACACTCTTCCTTTTGCTTTTTCTGTAATGAAAACATTGTTTGTTAAGTGTGCGCGTATGTGCGCAACAAAGTGGTGGAGTCGTGTAATGGAAGTTTGTAAAAAGTACAATACGCCCCACATCATAATCCCAGTCCAATCCCCCTCGACAGTTTGTTGATTAGAGAATAACTGAGCACCAAGGCAAAACACACATGCGGGGTATCTTGGTTTTGCGCTCCTCCATTTCCGGTCTCCTCATGGTAAACTTGCGCGCACACTGCTGGAAAATGCGCGCAATTCGCGCCTGCACTACTTCAATTTCTTAATTTTGAAGAAAAGAAATACATTTTCAACAACCCAAAAACTTTGAAGGGTTGTAACTTTTCAGCTGGAGGAATAGTGAGCAGTTTTACTTCAATCCACTGTACATCGGAGGAAAAAAAGAGACTACGTGGGGAATCAAGCAAGACACAAAAGAAAAAAGCACATAGCCCTTCAACCGGAAAAAATAGGAAGGTTTATCACAGCGGACAATAATGTGCAAACAGAGTCGCGGACTACATCCACGCTTGCACAACCTGCGCGTCCGTCATGCCCTCCACGCGGCGCACAAACCCGGAAACACGCAGCAGCGCAGGCGTCTGCTTCGCTGAAGGGCGACTCCCACCACCGCTGCCGTCGCCGCCGCGCTGTCCATTACCTCCCATTCCCATCGACAACGCAGTCTGCAACTCCGACGCGCGCAAGTAGCTTCGTACATTCGCGTACTCCTCGTTAACAGGGCAGACTTGCTGGAAGGCGCGCCACCGCTTCCCACACTCCCTCGCAGCCGCAGACGAGGCTTTCGCCGTTTCCTTTCCTGCCATACTTCCCTGTTCCGTCGCGTCATCGTCTCCCGAGTCCTTCGAAGCGCCAGCTGTGGTTCCCGATGCAGTGCTGTACGCCCCCACCGCGCCCAGCACCAGCTCCAGTGCAGCAAAGTTCTCTACGCCGCGACGGAAGACGAGAGGGATGTCAGAGCCGTCACCCGCGGCTGTGGATGGTGTGCTACCGCATAGCACCAGCCGAGCAATGCGGCGCTCGAACCCGTCCAGCTGTGCCGCAGATATCATCGGCGGGGTCGCCTTTTGCGTTGGTCGCACCGCAGCACCATCCGTGGTAGAGGCGGCGACGGGTGTGCGGTCAGGGACGAGAAGCAGCTGCCACTGCTGGAGCTGCTCGTTCTGCTGTTGGAGCGACTCCTCATGCAGCGCGAGCCGGCACTCACACAAGCGCTTTGTTTCCTCCAATGCCTCAATTTCCTTTCGCAGCTTCGCGCACAACTGTTCAACTGTCGACGTCTTCTCCCCGTCCGAGTGAGCTGCGTCTGCCAGGCGTTGCTGCCGCATCCAGTAGGGCTCCGGTGATGCTGGCCCACCAGACCCGCCACCCCCGTGTGCACCGGCCCGTGCGCTGGACATCCCGCCGGAGGCGATCGTCTGATTGACATTCACGTTCTGTGCGTACACGTCCGCCGCACGCGCTCGCAGGCGCTCCTCCATGCGGGCAATCTCGCCCTCATAAAACTCCTCCTCGGCGTGCCGCGCGTGGGACCGCTCCTCAAGAGCGCGGCGCAGTTCTGCACGCGGCGCGGACGGGTTGAACACTTCAATGCGACGGCGTCGCGCAGCCGCCGCCCACAGCTCGCTGCCCTGCTGCGCCACCAGCACGTTCAGCCGCACAGACACGCAGCACAGCACACCGAGCGTCTTCAGGTCGCAGAAGGAGAAGCAGCGAAGAAGCAGCTGCGATGGGAGTTGCAGCAGCAGCAGTGATGGGCCGGATCGCTTCTTGCGTGCTGGCAGCGAGGGCGGTGACGAAGACGAGGCATTTGTCGCAGCACCCGCATTGTCGCTGCGGCTGATGACGGTGATTCGCGGAGAGGGCGAAGTGGAGGCGGGTGCGCGTCTCGGCAGATAATCTGCTTCTGAGTTTCTCGCCGAGGCCTCCGTCGAAGAGCGGCCGAATGCGGTTTGCGAAACGGATGAAGAAGAAGCAGGGGGATTTGCGGCGCCAACGGGCTCCGCGAAGGCAGCCTCCAGCTTGCGCAGGGCCGCCTTGAGATCGCTCGAGTCATGATATGTATTGAGCCGGATAGAATCGAACGACGACTTCGTCGCACCCGTTCCACTGGTGGCCGGCGATCGCAGGACGGTTGTGCTTCGCAGTGCCGGAGCCGCGCGCCCTTCGAACGAGGTGGGCTTCATGACCGATTCTATTTTCGATTGTCTGCTTTTTTTTTTTTTTTTTAAGCGCCACCACTTTTCTCGCTGTAGAGCGCGAACAAGAATAGATAGCAAGCAGACCTGTTTTTGCAAGTTGAAGAGAGGTTGAAGAAAGGAAGAGCAAATGCAGTTTGAGCAAACTAGGATGCGACCAGCTGGCTCTGAAAAGAATTCAATGTGTTGTTTGAACAACAAATACAGGGGGGTGAAAATCATGATTTCTCACTCCACAACATCACTGCTCGAAGAAGGTAATGCGCCGGCATTTTTTTTTCCTTGCTTTCAGCGCTTTGACGAGCAAGCAGTAGCGAGCTACGGCCGTTTTGTTTCTTTTGTTTACTATTTTCCACTCTTACGGGAAGGCCGTGCTGATTTAACAGTTGGCAAAACACTTCAATTTACAGTAAAAGAGAGAAAACGTTGCTGACTTTTTGCGTATGTTTATATCTTTAGTGCGTAGAAAAAGCAAAATGGTGAATTTCAAAGCAAACTTGGCACTCATGAGCAGTTGTATCGGCAGACTCAGGTGAAAAAAAGAAAGAAAGAAAAGAGGTACATACTTAGTTACAGAAAAGGCAAAAAAAAAAGTAATGTTCATACTCTATTTATATTACGTGCAAACAAAAGAAAAACAGAAGAGTGTCCAGTTTTATTTGTTTCGTTTTAATTATTCTGGTAACTCGCAAAAAAACGCATTTCCGATAAAAGCATTGTTAGAGAAAAGAGTTAAAAAAAAAATGTGACAACAGTAGTGACAGTCTAAACAACAACCGTCAAGCAAAAACAGCTGTGGGGGAAAAACAGAAAAGACTCGCAAATTCAAAGATGAGATTGAGAGGACCAGCGTAGACAACCGTTGAGAACTTTCCACTTGTTTTTTCCCGGTTGAGAGTAAAAAGGAAAATTATATTGCTCGCTAACAAAGCGGGCAGATAAATTGGCAACGACAGAGCAACAACAACAAAAGAAAAAGAATGCGTTTCATCTACTGCCTCTCTTCAGTAGCAGTACAAATTTTGATTATCTTTCATCGATGATGCCGCGCTGACAAGACTATTCCCCAATGACGTGGCGAACGCTTTCAACGATGTTGTTCACGGTGGAGGGCTCCAACGCAACCACCTTCACCTCGAAACGAGCCCGGACAGGACGGTGGTCGGACTGCCGCAGTGCCGGCACGTGCGTGTACTCGAGCGCGTGCACGTGGTTCGTCACCATCGGAAAGCGTACCGCAAATGGGTTCTCCGCCGGCTCACTCCCGCGTGGTCGGCGCACCGCGCAAAAGGTCGGGGCACAGCGCCTGTGCTCCCACACCGCGTGCGACGTGGCGCGGGTGAGGGGACTCGAGGTCGTGTTCTGCCGCTTGTGCCGCATCAGCCGCGGCGAGTCGTAGCCGTTCTGCGCCGCCACCGCCGCCATCGCCGCAGTGCACTGCTCCGTGCTCAGCGGCGACTGCGTTGACCGGCCACCCTCCTCATCCCCAGCGTAGTCGGACGATGCAGAACTCGAGAGGTGGTCCACCCCTGCCTCGCCGTGCTGTATCAGCTCCTCGAGCGAGACCCAGTCGCCGCCGACGCTGGGCTCGCGTGGGATGGACACTCCCCCGCTCGCGTTGGAGGACAGCGACTTCGACGACCGCCGACGCCTCGCGGGCGAGTCCGTCTCATTGGCCGGTTCGTCGGAGGCCGTGCCCTGGTCGCCGCTGCCCTCCTTCACGGAGGCGACCTCGTCGCTCTCCAGCACGCGGAAAAGCACGCGGTCGCACCAGGCCGGGTCGCGGTGCTTGCGGCTTGTGTCGTAGACGTCCGTGCCGCGGTCGAACTTGTAGGTGGGTGGGAAGGAGATCCACTGCTCCTGGAAGCCGTCGAAGGCCTCGCCAGACACCATGAGCTGGCGCAGCTCGTCGTGGCAGAGAAGGTAGTCGTACTCGCCTTGCGTCACGGATTCGCGAATCTCTGGCCCGGGCAGCGCGTGGAGCCGCGAGTTGAGGTCGCCGAGGAAGAAGACGTAGTCGTGCTCGTCCAGCACGCGCGTCTCCGCCGCGGTGGAGAAACTGGGCTGAAAGGCGGTGTTGCGGAAGCGGAAGAGGCGGTCCCACGAGCTGCTCTGCGCGATGGAGAAGTTCTTCACCGTCTGCTCCGTTGCCGCGGTGGCGTTCATGAAAGTCTGCAGCACCTCGCTCTCGTCGTCCGACCAGGCCGGCATCTCGAAGCGGATGTCCTTCAGCGCTGCCTGGTAGTTGCTCGTACGCTTCTTCTCGTTGTACGTGTGCGCCACAAAGTGGGCCGAGATGAAGAGGAAGCGCTTGCCGTAGATGGTCGCCCGCATGGCGACGGAGCCTTTGTTGCCCAGCACGGAGAGAGCGCCCGTCCGCGTCAGCGACAGCCGCACGTGTGAGACGTAGTCGTAGTGCTTCGCCTGCACCAGCACAATCAGCACCAGCCCGACCAGCTGCACCACCTGCACCTTCTTGTACTCGATGGTGCGGTCCGAGGCGGCGAGGAGGGTTTCGATGATGGCGTCCGTCCACTCCCAGCGCCGCTGCGTCGCCTCCCGCACGAGCGCCGTGCCCGTCATCTCCACCTCCTGCAGGCTGATGAGGAAGAGGTCCGGGAACTTGCCCTCCAGCCACTGCCATTCCGTCTGTAGCGGGTCCTCGCTCATCTGCGTCTCCGTTGCCGACACGGGCGACGACGCGGTGCGGCCCAGGCTGGCACTGCTCCCAGATCCCGCGGCCACGGACAGCTTGCGTGCCCGCAGCGTTGTTGCAGCGTTGGGCGAGGCGACCGGCTTCGCCACACCGCCGTGGGCCATGACGCTCTGCTTATGCTGCTGGTAGTGCTTGATCTCGTCGGTCAGCTCCTGCCCCAGCAGCCATGACATGAAGGCCTCCTCGTTCAGCGGCGGCGGCTGCTGGTCGACATTCCACGTGCACGCGTTCACCAAGAAGGGCGCCTCCAGCTCTTCTAGCGAGACGTCGCGCAGGCAGCTGCGGATGCGGGCGTTGACCTGAAGGCGCGTCTTAAGCGTCTCCTCGTACGCCGTGACGGTGCGCGGCGTGAGCACGTTCGCGCTGTCCGCCACCACGTCCCGCGAGAACTCCGTTTCGATGCGGAGCAGCGGCTGCGCGAAACGGCGTGCTGCGCCCATGCCCGACCGCAATGCACCGCGGATGCTTTTCTCCGCCTTGTCCCGCTCATTCCACCGAGGCGAGAAGCCGAGCACCCTCTCGAGGGCAACGATGCGCTTCACATAGCCCAGCGTGAGCGCCCACACCAACACCTCCACGATAAAGACAATCACGCGTGCCCAAGCCGGAGCAGTCTGCGCTGCTCCCTTGCCGGCCTTCGGCTTGGACGTTTTGTGCTCCGTCGTTGCCACCACGTCTTCCTCCTTTGGCAACAAGATTTTTGGTAGCATTGTGATATGCGGGCGAAGAAGGAAGAAGGGAAGGGGGAATGGTAGACGTGCGTAGGGAAATCAAGGCCAAAACAAGGTTTTTTATTCTCTCGGACAAACAACGAGAGGCGTGAATTTGTGCACTGAACAAAATGAGAAGCACTTTACAAATGAGAAAGATAGCAATTGGAAGAAGAGAACAGGACGCGAGGAAAAAAAAAGAAAAAAGGTCAAATCGACCTTTCAGTTCTATTTTCCTTTTGGCACCTCTTTACGCGCTCGTCTCTCTTGCCTCCCTGCTTTGCTGTCACGTTAAAGACAGCACTGACGAACTGCGTGACGTCAACCAGAGTGCTATCACTCTAGAAGATTGCTGCTGTTTTCACAGTTGCGCAGCCATTTGCAAAGCGGTGATGTGAGATGACAAAAAAAAATACATGGAGATATGAAAATGAAGAAGGGAGGGAAAAAAGAGGAGAATCGGAGAAAGAGAGAAAGAGAGCGGAAGAAAGGTGAATTGTTTGTTTAAAGAAAAAATAAAAACTGTTCACGCGCAGCACACCTCCTATTCTCATTTGCAGCTCTGGCAGTCACGCTTGCAGCCCTGTCGAAGTATAATTTAGTGCCCTCTTTTTTAAAGCGAAGCATCCACTACCACACTCGATCAAAACCATTCCGCATTTTCACTTTTCTTCTGACTGCATAACACTGACAGAAGACGAGAAGGTTCATCGGCATTTCTGCCCCGCAAAGGCACGTCTGCGTAAGTAATTTTTTTCTTCCGGTCCGCTTGTTGGTTCAAATTTCAAATCATCTGCCTTTTCTTTGTTAGGAAATAAACAAAAAGCAAGCGCTTCAGCGGTTTTAGAATAGAGAAACACAAAAACCATCGAGCTTCTTCAAACCGCAAGTAAGCAATATATTTCAACACAACGGAGAGTTTTACAGCAGTCTTTCTCGGACACGATGCGTGCTACCAGAGGAAGGATAATAATAGCAATATTGTTGTACATCTGAGAGTTTCGTCGTTTCACACGACCATCTCTATTTCCACAAAAAAAAAAGGAAACTAATAAAACAAAAATACATAAATGCTCTTCACTTCAAAAGAAAAAGGTAAGCAAAGCTAAAAAAAAAAAAAGAGAGAGAAACATCATGATTGATTAAAGTCATTGGCAACGTAACTCGACGCAGTTAAAGACTCGGCTAGTGCGTCTGGCGTCTAGATCAACTTCAGTCAGCAATGGCCACCACTGCCCTATACTTAGTGTCGCCGGGAAGTCGACCGCCCACTGAAGGACTTCGGCTTCGAGGGCGGTGCAGCAGGAATGGCCGCCAGGCGGCTCATGTCCCCGCCAGACAGCTGCAGCAGCGAGCGACACGCGTCGTCGATGTACTCCAGCGCGCTCTGGAACGGCTTGTCGCGGTTGACCGTGAACGCCTTCGACGCCGCATCGGCGCTTTTGCCCGTGACGGGCTGGGAGGGCGACCCACCACCCGTCGTTGCCGACAGCCCCGGCGCCTTGCCACTCAGGCGACCAGGTGGGTTGGGCACCGGGGGAAGCGAAAGTCCGCCGCCCTGGCTGCTGCTCTTCGCCCGCCCGCCAGCAAAGGCGCTGTTGCCGCGGCCGTCGCGGAAGGCGTTGCCAGCCGGCCCCTGCGCAAAGCCCGACCCACCGCCCGCACCGTCGTCGACGCCTCCGCTGGTTGGCAGCGGCAGCGGCGGCGGTGCGCGCAGCTCCGTCCCGATCTCCAGCGCGTTGACCAGCATCGACACGAGGTAACGGGAGAAGTCGATGAAGCGCGTGTACTGGCTTACGGGGGTGGACGCAGGCGCCGAGCGTCGCGACGCCGCCGCACTCGCCGTGGCGCGCTTTCCCCCGCCGGCGCCGGACTTGGAGTTGGAGGATGAAGGGCCGTCGTCTCGAAAGGGGCGGCGTGGCGGCGAGGAGCTGTGCAAATCTGACGACGGCCTCGGTGACCTGCCGTCTGCACGCGACCCAGCAAAGTCATCTGCGAAGCCGTTTTCGTTTTCTGAGGTCAGCGTCAGCGCCGAGGCGATGCTCGGCATCGTGGGCAACTCGCTCACGGAGTAGTCCGGCGCGCCCTCCAGCGAGAGCGACAGCGACCGGCGCCGCGCCGTTGGCAGCAGCTTCAGGACGGACTGCATCACCTTCTGCAGCTGCTTTGCCTCGTTGTGCACACCAGCGGCGAGCTGACACGCAGTTGCCACCTCCTCATCGGCGCTCCAGTTCGTTGGCGCGGCGGGCGGCAGCGCATTGGCTGACTCCCGCGGGTCCTTGATCCAGCTGTTCTGGGGAGAGATGGCTGACACGAGCGGGGTCGCTTTGGAAAGCGCGAAGGACGCGCGGCCCGCCCCGGAGCTGGTGCCGCCCGTCGCGATCGAGGACACAACCGGCTCCTCTGTCACCTCGCTGGGCCGCCCGGTCTTCGTTTTCGGCTTGGCCTTCGCGTTGGCGGCCGCGTTCGGCATTGATCCCGCCTTCGCCATCGCGGCGCCACTGCTCGCGCGGTTGCCAGCGACGCCCGCCGGCACGTTGACGCCGTCGTCCGCGCTCTTGCCACCGCTGCCGGCGCGCTCGGGGCTTCCTGGGGGCAGCATGAGAGGAAGCCGGCCCTCGAGGCGGCGCGGCACGGAGGCGACGCACTCCTCGGAGAAGATGTTCGTCTTCACCGCCTTCGCCTTGTCCGCCACCTCGCCGTCCTTCTCCGCCGAGCTGACGCGCGGGCTGCCAGGCGGCTCCTCGGCTAGCCGGATCACGCTCGGGGCGACGACCACCTCCATGGACAGCTGCTCGAGAAGCAGCTTCCCGCTCGGGTGCTTGCCGACCGCCTCCAGCAGCGGGCGGCTGAGGCGGATTTCGCCGCCGTGCGCGTGCCGGCCGAGCACGTACGCCTCGTCGACGCCAACGCCACTGATGTGCACGGCGGACAGCGAGGTGGCAGGGCCGTTTGCGCTGGCGCTGTCCGAGGCGCCGCCGCTGGAGTCGCTCCTGCCGACGGCGTTCGGGTCCGGCAGCGGCCGCCACGTGTACTGGTCGGAGACGTGCACCGCCATCTGCGCGCGCGGGCCGTTGAAGAGAACCGTGTTCGTCTTCGTGTCCTTCACCTGCAGCGTCGCCTCCAGCGGCCGCAGCTCGGCGGGCCAGTTCGTTTGCACGAGCTCCAGCTGGATCTGCCGCGCCGCCTCCAGCGCCATCCCGGCATCTTCGAAGACGACCAAATACGCTGTAACGGAGTTCGTCTTGACGACGAAGCCGTCAAAGGAGCGGAGGGTGCTCTGCACGAGGTAGTTGTAGTGGTCCCACACACGCTTCAGCAGCGCCGGCTCGACAACGCGGGTGATGATGTTCAGGTTGGCCACGTCGATGTAAAGAAACGCCAGCGTCGAGACTGGCCGAGTAGCGTGCATCAAGTCCGCCTCGACCTCCTCGGTTGTCTTGAAACGAACGAGAGTGCGGCGCGACGCGGAGGCGTTGCCCGTTTGCTCCTCTGCCTGCGGCTGGCTGAGCAGCAGCCACGGGTTGCGCAGCAGCGGCGAGGTGCTGTCACCCACCTCCCAGTTGTGCTCAAACTCGTCCTCGGCGCTCATGCGTGCCAGCTCGTTGTACTCGAGCCGAAGCTGCTGCTGCTGCATCATGTCCAGCACGCTCTGGCGCGGTAGCTCGTCCTGGTGCAGCATCAATGTCGCCAGCACGGAGCGGTAGGGCAGGTACAGCTTCTCGCGCTGCATCGGCCCTCGCCCGGAGATGCGCAGCTGCGGGCGGCGGTATGCGAATGGCTTGGGCAGGATCGAGTGCACCACCGCCGGCGCGTCGGACGCGCCGAGAAATTGGCACCCCTGCTTGACGATGTTGTACTGTGAGTCCAGCAGATTCTCGTTCTTCGAGTAGAAGGTGCGAATGACGTCCTCCATGGCGAGGATTTCGCCGCTCTCTGCCAGATCGCACAGCGTACCGGAGAGACGGATGGCTGGTCCGGTGCACTTGAGCACGCCGTTCTCGAGGTTGCGGTAGATGGTGCTCATCGGGCCGCACGCCACGCCGGCGCGGAAAAGAAAGATGTCGCGACCCTTGCCGAGTGACGTGTGGGCGTACTTGGTGCCCGTCCGGTTGACGCGGATGTAGATCTCGGCCACGAACGCAAGTGCCTGCTCAGCTTCGCGAAACACGTAGGTGAAGACGTCCGAGTAGTTGCCGTTCATCAGGAAGCCGAAGTGCACCTTGGCAGCATTGTGGATGTGCGCGCGGATGGTGTTGCGAATCGACTCGAACTGCTCGTCAGAGATGCTCTTCAGCAGAATGCGCTTCCAAATATCATCGTCGCCGGTGTCAATCGTGCACACGTATGCCGTCTCCGAAGCGTTCAGCGTCTTGTGCTTGCTGAGCTCGAAGCGATCTTCCGATTCCATCATGTCTCGCTCCAGCGCGGCGGACGCTTTTTCTGTCTTGCGGTACAGCGTGATGATGTTTTGCTTCTCCTGCTGCAATGAGAACAGTTCCAGGAGCTGTGCCGCACTTTCCGAGAACTGCGCCTTGTCGTTGCTACTCACCGCCTGGTCGGGTGTCTTGAGCACCGCCTCCTGCAGGAAGTTGGCACGGCGCCGCATTTGCTGCATAATCAGCCCACCGCCGTTGATGCCCTTGCCAGCATCCTCGGGCCGCTCCACCGTCTGCGAGAGCGCTCCCTTCATCGCCTTCACGATCATGCGCGACTCCTCATTGCTGTCCTTCAGCTCCAGACAAGGGTACTTACGGCTCGGGTGCAGGACATTCGCCTGCACGCCGCGGCGGTTCTTCAGCTGCGTGGGAAGCAGCGAGGCCACGATGTGGTGGGCGCCAGGGAGACTCACCACGTCCCACTGCGGCCCAAGTGACTCCCGCAGGTCTGCCGCGTCGCCTTGCACCGGTGCGGCTCTGTCGTCGCGCATCCGGGACTGCTTGCACACCAGCTGCACCCACTTCTCATTTACCGCGATCTCGCCAATCGGCGCCTGCTCCACCGCGGCCAGGGCAGCCTCCAGCACCTCTGGGCCGAAGAACGAGTACTTGCCCGAAACGGGGTCAACGTAGGACTCTGGTGAGCAGGCGTAGATGCAGGTGTGGATACGTGGGCCCTTAAAAAGCACTGTGTTGCTCTCGATGATGGTGGAAAAGTAGGGCACGCTCTCCGCGCGGGACGGCCAAGAGAGGCTGACGAGCTGCTCGTGCGACTCCTTGGCAAAAAGCAATGCGTCGGACGGCGATTGAAACGCAAAGACCTCCATGCCCTTGTAAAACCCAACGCGGTAGCCGTGGCAGCACGACGAGCTGTGGAAGAGGAACTGCTGATACACGCTGACGATGAATTCCTCGATGCCGTTGAGCGGGTACTTCACGGACGAAACAAAGTGAAAAACAAACGAGATGTCGCGCTGCGGGAGAAGCAGAGCGTCCCACCTCTGGACGTGGTACGTGTCGTCGTGCGCCTCCATCAGCGACGCCTCAGCGGCTTCCAGGCGCTGAAGCCCAGCAGCACGCACGCGCGCCGCGATGCGAGCACGTTCGAAGGCCATCTCGATGCGGTTTGTTTGCCGCTGTCGCAACACGTCGTCGCCTACCCGTGTTTTCAGGGAATCGTTTTCAGTGAGCAGCCGCGTGTTCTCCTCGTGCAGCTGGTTCACCCGGTCGGTGAGTGTGACGATCTGCGCTTTTGAGTCAGCCTCGAGGCGGATCAGCGCATTCTGCAACTTTTCAATCGTGCGGATCAGCTCCTCGTTCCATGTCGAAATCTCTGTCATGCGCGCCGTCTGCGCTGCTGCACGCTCCTTGGCGTGATTTGGCTGGGTAGTGCTGTCTGTCTCCCACAAGCCCTGGGAAGCTGCCGACTGCTGAAGTTTCTCACGCAGCTCGGCCACCTCGGCCTCCAGCGCCTCGATACGCTTTGCGGACTCATGCTTCTGCAGAATCAACGCCGTCAGGTGTGCATCTCGGCTGTCAGGGTACTCGCCTGCAGCGTTCTCGCGCGCGGCGTATGACGCTGACATACTACGGATTTTTAATTTCTCCGTTCTAATTGACGTACAAATAGAAGAGAAAATCAAAACAGTTCGACCTAAAAAAAAAAAAAAGAAGCAAATAACGGGAGGAGAGAGGGAAGCAAAAGAGAATAAAGAGAGGAAGTGCTGCAACAAAAGATCAATAAACCCGATCAGCATTTCATTTTCTGGGATAATTGAGAAAGCTGAATGCTTTGTTCACCGGTTTAAGACGGACTTCGCAATGACAGTTGGAAACAGCTGTTTTTGGTTCTTTCGTTTCATCGGAAAAACAGGCACAAAAGCACGACTTTGCCAGTGTGCCAAACACTAATCTCAATGCACCAAAAATTAGTGAAAAGGTAAAAGAAAACACTCACTATTAACTCAAAAAAAACGAGAGTATCTGCAAACGACTTTACGAGGAGTTCCGCGTTGTTCGTTTATAAGTTTGGAGCAAAAAATAGTGATGTCTGTATAAAATGAAAAAGAACATAAAATGACTAAATAGTGAGAGGGCGATTCAAATATAAAATGTGTATAAAACTAGAGGTGTATGAAGAAGAAAAAAAGGTGCGCATGAAATTGCCTCAACCATCCACACCGCCGATTGTACAATAACGAAGTCAGCAGAGAAAATAAAAACAGAACAGAAAAAAAACGTGTAGGCTACGCTTCGATCGCGTCGCCGTTCTCTTGAGGAGGCGATTCCGGCGCGTCATCTTGCGACATTCCGTTCTGCGCGCGGTAAGCCTTCCAGTCCTCGTACGTCATGTTGTTGCTGTCTTTGTCGATCATGCCGCACGAATTGTGACAGTATTCACGCCACCGCTCAACAAAAGCTTTGGCCTTCGCCTGGTCGTCGCCGACCAAAATGTTCATTGTGACTTTCGCGCGCACGTCACCGGGAACGATCTTGCCTAATCTCTTCAAAAACTCCTCGGAAAAATCAAGCGGCTCGCTGAGGGCAAAATTTGGATAGAAATCACGAAAGTACGTCGCCTCCCAGTGCTCGCGAATGAAGTTCTTCAACTCCTCCCGACGCACTTCGGGAATCTTTGCGAGCTTATCCTCATCCGAAAGCAGGCGCGCGTACGAGGCACATTTAGCGACAACACTCATGTTAAACTGCCCCTTCGCGATTTCTGCAGCCTCTGTGTAGCACTTGCTCATCTTCGAGTCGTAATAGTGGCGCAGGACGGAATTGCACTGCCCACAGACCGGCTCAAAGTCCTCATCTTGAGGTTGACGGTAGGGAGGCGGAAGATACTTCCTGAAGGACGGCGGCGTCACGGCGTGGCGGAGCAAGCCCTTTGTGCCAAGGCAGCAGGCGCAGCTGGGCTCCGTCGACGTTAGGAGAGCCCTGGACTCGGGCTGCAGCTCCTCAATGCCATGGGCAAAAGGGCACTGATCGTGCAGCTCGCAGACGCCGAGCGAGTTGTACATGCACAAGCGGGTCTTGACTTTCGGATCAAACAGCAGCTGAATCTCCAGCGCTTTGTGAGAGTTGCCCTTTGCGTGCTTCGTGATTTTGGCAAGTCCTTTCTCCATTACATAGAACTTTGCCCTGCCTGGTGAGCATTCAAAGAGAAAATGTCCGGCTTTGTCTAAAACCGCCACTCGCGACCCACCTCCGAGCTGCGCTGCGAGCGTGCTGCTCTCCGACACCCCTGAAGCGACGCGAGCTGCCTGCTTCGCGCGGTCGTTTGCTTGCTGCGCCTTTTCGCGTTGCAGGCGCTTGAACGCTTGGGCGGCTAAGCTGCTGCTGGACTTCAGCCAGTCGGGAATGCTGAAATTGGGCTTGTCCATATGATTCACTTCGTAGGCTTTCTTCATGACGGCCTCTCCGATAAGAAAAGACGCCAGCGCGTCCTCAGCAGCGTAGTTGATCTGGCCGGGCACCAGCGGGAGCTCCCAGTTGCTTCGGGTTATCATCTTGTTCTTTTCAATGTTGAGAGTGACGACACTCATTGCCAAGGCTTTTAAATTGGAGTGCTGCGTGTTGTGAAGACCCAGGGCAACGCTGTAATGAGCCACGTCGAGCACGCTCTGAATAACAATATTCTGCTCCTTCTGCAGGCGCGACACATCCCCGCTGACACCCACACCGCACTTGATTATTGCCGGATCGCACAGCGCGGTCTTCACCGCGTCGGGCAGGCAGCGGCCAGCAAAGTAGCTGAGATGGAGGACAAAGCAGTGGCTGGACGTTGCGAGCTGCACGACGGCCAGCGGCGAGTTGCGAAACCACTCCGAATCGATGCCCATAATACGCAAATGCGGCGGTTGCTTTTGCAGCACTCCCATCATATCCGACCACGCCTGCTCGCCAAAGGAGACCCACGCCGAGCTGTTCTCCACAAAAACGCCGCTCAACCGTGAGTTGACCACAGACGAGGATATCGTTTTCATCACCTCAATAAATCTGTTGGGGAGAAAGAAAGATTATATAATTCTACGTGATACTGAAAGAAGGAAAGGAAAGAAAAGCAATACAGAGTTGATTGAAAAGAGAGAGTGTAATTGGAAATCAAATAATAAAAAAGATTGGGTCTTACGTGGTTAATAATCTGCAGAGTGCGGACGAGGCAGACGCTAGGAAAGCGCCTCTGGAAAAATCGCGCAAAGATCAAAACAAAAAAAGTGTTTTTTGTCATATCTTCTCCTGTACAAAAAAAAAATGTGTATTTTAAAGCTCCCGATGCGTCTTAGAAAACACCAGTCAAGGCAAGCTTCGACCCTGCATTAAATATTTTTTTACTTTTTATTTTTCGTGAGCAATTGTTCCCATAGGTCATTTCTCGGATTCTCCGCTTCTATACAATGAGGTTTCGAATTCTGCCGCCACCGGCGCGGGAAAGACCACGCGGGTGGTTTGCAGCGATGGGTTGTCGAGTTCCCGCGCAGAGGCTTCGACGTTTCTCGCTTGCGTTTCGAGAATTTTCAGCTGCATTTGTGCACGGAAAAGTCGCTCCTCGATAGCTTCCTTCTGTTTCATCATCGACGCCAGCACTGTCTCACGTTGCTCCTCCAAAGCAGTGCGCATTTCCTGCAGTGCTGTGCTGTCTGGCGAGACGCTCGCGTCTGCGTTTGGGGTGTCGTAGCTCTCCATAAGAAGCTCCTCGATGCTCTGATAGAAGAGCCGCGCATTCTTCTCCGTTGCGGCGAGTGCGTCCGTAGCGGATGTGATGGTGGTGCGCAAGGCACGTGTGTCATTGGAGACAGTGCTGAGGTCTGCCACGGAGACGCCGACGGTGTCGTCGGGCTCGCCAGCCTCGTCGCCGAAGAGCGTGTCCCACAACCACGACAGCATGCTGTGTGTGTGTAGCTTGTGCTTTATGCGTGGACAGCGCAACGCTGTTGTTTTTAACGTTATTATTGTTCGTGGAAGCAAGAGGGAGAGAGAGAGAGAGAGAGGAGAAGAAAGACGCAAAGTAGAAGAACTCAGAGGGGGCTGGGGTTGGCATTTTGGGACCTCTCGAAATTTTTTTTAATGCCTTTGTGCATGATGGGATAAGGGGTGGGGGGGGGGGGGGTTGGTTTTATTTTCAAGGGGCGTTCATGTTCAGCCCAAAGTCAGCTGGGAGGAGCAGGGCCTAGCTGGAGGAGGAGGAGGAGAGGCGAATAAAAGATTTTGGTGAAAAGAGGATGATCAAACGGAGGCGGCGCAGTAACAACAACAACAAAAAATTCGACAAAAATCAAACCACTACCACAACAGCTGCTTTATTCACGACGAAACTCCTCACGCAGGAGCTTCAGCGATCGGCGACTTCCTGCCGTCTTCATGCGCTCTTCAAGCGAATCGTGCTGCCGCTGCGAGGCGGTCTGGAGGCACTGGCGAAGCTTCTCCACGCTGGCGTCGGTAGGGTCGATGCCCTCAACGTAGTCCGCGAGCGCGCTGAGGAGATCGGGGTCCACCGCGTCGTCGCTCTCCGGCTCGCCGTTCGCGCGGAGGATTTCGTTCAGTTCCTCAATGAAGCTGTTGATTTCCTGAGCGCTCATGAGGTAGAAATGGGCACCTCACACGGCTTTGTTCCGTTTGTCAAAAGAAAAGGAAGCGATTGAATATGCTTGAAAAATGAAAGGGAGGAGAGGCAATCAAACAAATGTATATAATAAATTGGTTATAAACCGAACAATGGAGCGGAGAAAAATCTCTCTGCCAATGTGGACGCACTTTGGTCAGCGTTGGACGAAAGCAGGAAGCACTCACTCACTGAGGAAAAAAAAAAAAGGAGGGTTGGTGCAGCTCGCTTGGTTTCCTGCTTTTAAACACTTTCCGTGAGATTAGCACAATCTACTCTTGCTAAAGTTTTTCAAGAGAGAACCGCAGCGGGTGTCTGCACGACACACCTCACGTCAACCTTGGCTTTAGGAGAATGAACTCAGCCGCAAATTTTCCTTCTTTTGCCGTCTGTGCACTTTCTCGGGAGCCTTCTTGTTTTCTCTTGCTTTCGGCGAACACAAACACTGTGGTAAGAATAAAAAGACAATTTAGATTACGAAGGCTAACGGCACCTTCTGGCTATGTGACAGACGAACAAATACAACCTCTGGCAGGACACCTCCTGCAGCTTTTCCCTACATTGCAAAGCCCGTTAACGGCGGTGATGTGTCGACACTACACTACAACCTCGACGGGATGCGGCGGCTGTGGTGCATGCGCATCTCGACCGTGGCGGACTCCACAAACCCCGTGTTCATGGTGTTGTTCTTGAGCGGCGGGATCGCAGTGGGGCGGCGCTCCGGCAGCGTGACACCCAGAATCTGTCGCCGCACCGTCGACCGCTGGTTCATCGTCTCGACGAAGCTGTCGCAGCGGACGTAGTCGAGGTCGCGCCAGTGATCCAGCTCCCGCGTGACGTCGTCGCCCTTCTTCACGTTCGCCACCGCGCGCAACACCGGCAGCACGTCCAGCAGGCTGCGGTCCTGCTCCAACCGCGCCACCTCCTGTTGTCCCAGCTGAATGCATTCAAGCATCTGCGGCTCCAAGTCCTCGAGCTTCTCCGTCTGCAGGCGGCGAGTCGCGAACATGTAGCGCTGCAGCACGCCATCGTCCGGCTCAAAGCCGGCGATGCGGATGCCGTTGCGCGGAGTGAGGGGGAAGCTGCGCACGTTATCGTCCAGCATCACCACCTCGCTCATCTTCCGCCCGAGCATCGGCAGGTACTTCATGTAGCCCTGGTTCTCCAGCGTCTGTGTTCGCGAGAGGGCGTAGAAGTTGGTGTGGGTGGTGCTGCTGTTCTTCTCGTGGGCCTCGCGCGCCAGCTCGATGTGGCTGTTGAAGGAGCGCTGCAGGCCCATCACCTGCTGCTCCAGCGCGTCCAGCACGGCACAGCAGTACGACGCCGTTCCGGCAGTCCAGAAGACAATCTCGAACAGCTGGTGCACCTCGTCGAGGAACTCCTTGAGGTGCGGCCGCAGCATCACGTAGTAGTCCACCAACGGAATCCCTTTCAACGCCGGGTCGACCGACGCATCCTTGGAGGCGTCGTGCTTGCTCATTCCGTATGTGTGGATGAGCGTCTCGTCAATGTCCAGCACCAGCGTGTGCTTCTGGCTGTTGGCGGGAAGCGGGTTTGGCAGGGGAAGCGGCCACTGCGGCTCGAACTCCTGACGGAGACCAACAGCCACAACGGAGCGCAGCGTCTGCTCAGTCGCTGCAGCCGCGGCTTTCTGCGCGAGGCGGCGAGATGCACGCATCTTCCAAGTAACAAGTAAAGGGTGGAAAGAAAGAAAGAGAGAGAGAGAGGGAGAGACACGAAGGATGTGGCGTCTGAGAACGAAGGAGTGAATTGGCGATGAGTAGAAGTGTAAGAGCTTGACGAGAAATTATGAGGGTGGGAGAGCCACCTTTCTTTCTTTCTCTTTTTTAAGGTGTGTGCACGTGTGTGCGTTTGTGTGACACAGAGGTATCGCGACACTGAAAAAAGTTTTTTTTTTTTCAAATGGAAAGGAGCTCAGAGTTTTCAGCTTCCCTATCCTTTTTTTTTGTTGATGCAAAGAGTATTGCCGTTTTGAAAAGAAGAGTGGAAATTAATAGTAAGAAGGAAGCAAGGAGAACCAGCGTGAATTCACGGAAGCACAGAATAAGCGCTATAAAAGCACACACCAAAGACAAGGAAAACAATTACAAAGAGAAGATTATCAACAAGAACCTGCACCATGACACGTAAAGCACACACCGCGTCCAAGCGTGCAGGCACTCAACGGCAGAAAAAACTACGCAGACACACACACATTCTAGAACTGCAAAGCAGCAGCAGGAGAGTGCTGGTGAATTCCAAATTCTCAGCACGCCAATCACAGAGAGCCCATCGACAAGCGTAGGTCAACAAAATAATTTTCTGACAAGGCGCAACCGCGCAAGCAGGGAAAGCAAAAACAAACAAAAAAGCGAAAGCAGCGAAGTTGAAAGCAAGAGGTCATCTCTTACCGCTGAGCGGCACCCAGCTTTACTCGACCACGCCGAGGCCGAGGTCGTGCTCGACAGACCACTCTTGCAAGTCCCCCAAGGAGTGCCCAAACTTGACCGTCACACTCAGCGGCACGAGGAGGTGCATCGCGTTCGACATGGCCGATGTGATGACAGGCACCAACGTCGGCAGCATCTCTTTGCGGACCGAGAAGACCATCTCGTCGTGGATCTGCGAGAGCAACGTAACATCGCCGCGGCTGTGCTTCTGCAGCACCTCCCTCGCCACGGCGAGCATGGACATCTTCATCACATCCGCCGCGCTGCCCTGCACCACGCTGTTGAAGGCCTGCCGCTCAGCGTAGGAGCGGCGCGACATGACGGTGCTCTGGATGTCAGGCAGGTACCGCAGCCTGCCGCTGATGGTGCGCACAAAGCCATTCACGCGACTTTCCTCAATGACGCGGCGGTGGTACGTCTCGATACCGGGGAAGGCGTTGGTGAGGAGGGAGGTGATGTGCAGGGCCCGCTCGACGCTCACACCCATGTGGGCAGCTAGCGTCTTGGGACCCGCGCCGTACAGCATGCCGAAGACGACGCGCTTCGCCAGGCTGCGCTCCTCCGACGAGACGGGCTTCTTCTTGAAGACCTCCTCCGCAATGGCGCGGTGAATGTCGGCCGAGTTGGTGAGGGCGCTGGTGAGGGCCTTGTCACCGCACAGGTGGGCCAGCACGCGGAGCTCGATCTGCTGGTAGTCCACGGAAACCAACACACTCCCGGCTGGTGCGATGAAGCAGCGCCGGAAGCCCAGCAGGTCGTCCTCGCCGTCCTCGTCGTCTCTGCCGGTGGTCGCGTCCGCGTTGCTGACTGGCGCTGCCGGGAGGTTCGTTCCACCGTTGCGGGGCAAGTTCTGCAGGTTCGGCTCCACACAGGACAGGCGGCCGGTGTCGGTGCCCTCCTGCAGGAAGTTCGGGTGCACCGTCGCGTAGCCTCGCCCGGGCAGCGTCACGTCGCCAATTGCGGTCATGCTCGCCTCCTCATCTGCGCTGAGCCGCGAATTGGTGTTGCTCGGCGACGGCGAGATCCGCGAAAGCCGACCACCGCGCGCGCTCAGCGGCATCGCCGCATTGAGGTGGCAGTCCACGAACGGGTTGCTGTTGTGCGCGTGCGCCTCCATCGTCTCCCCAAGAAGCAGCAGCGGCTTCGGTGCATTTTGGTTCGAGCTATCGTCTTGATTCCCGAGCGCACGCGAGGCGGCTGAAGAGTCGCCGGGCGAGCCTGTCTCTCCGCCCACGTCGCTGCTCTTGCCCGCCGTGCGCACGATGGCGTAGCCCATCATCCCCTCCACGTAGGTCTGCATCAGCTTCGACGCCTTGCGGTACTTCAGCAGGCACGCCGGAAACTCATGATGGGCGGCGAGCGCGCGCAGCGTGTCCTCGGCGGTGGACAGGCGGCCGCCTTTGGTGATCGTCAGCCCTGACCCCACAGACGCCTCGCTGCCGCCGGGCGTCTTCGTCGTCAGGAGCTTGCCGAGCTGCAAGACTTCGTACAGCGCCGTGCGACACTGGTCATGGCTCTGAATGTTGAAGTCGTCGCCCATCTCAGGCACAAGGCTGCCGGCCAGCGTGCGTTGACGCGTCATCTCGGCCTCGCAGGCGGCCTTGTAACGATGCACCTCGCGCAGGTCCACGCCGGTGCCGTTGAAGCGCATGAGCGCCAGCAGGAGGGCAATGCGCTTCTCCTGCCGTAAAAAGGCCTGCAGGAGACCTTTGCTGCCCAGCAGGCCGTAGAGGCTGCGGTACACGGTCGCGAGGTAGTACACCTGCTGGGCGAGGAGGCGCTGCGCTGGCGTCAGCGGCGGCGCGGCGCTTTCCGGGTTCGTCGCCGGTGTCGTGAAGGCGCCGCTGCTGTACTGCTCGCTCTCATTTGCCTTTTCGAGCAGCACGGAGGGCGGCAGCTTGCCCGCTGAGACCCGCAGCAGGAGCTGGTCATAGTCGTAGAGCACGTTCATGTCAGCATCCGCCGCGCCGTCCGCGCCGCCAATGCCTGCTGTCGCTGCTGCTGCTGCTGTGACCCCGCCTAAGCGGACGGGGAATGAGGAGGATGAGGAGCCGTTGCCGATGTGCAGCTGCGCCATCCACGCCATCACGCGTACGTCGCTGATGCAGTGCGACCACAGCGTGCCTTTGCAGTACGCCAGCAGCGCAATCAAGAGCGCCTGCGCGTTGAAGGTGATAATCTCAACCCCCGGTAGCTCATTTAACACTCGGCACAGAAAAGGGAAGCCGAGCGTCTGTGCCGGCAGCGCGTACACGGCGTCCTTCCAGCGCGCAAAGATGAGCTCAACGTGTTGGTGGCAGTGCACCGGGTCGATCGACGAGAAGCAGCTCGACGCGCGACCTTTCACCGTCTTGGACGCGCTGCTGTGGTAGGTGAAGTTTGTGCGGCACTCCACCGCCGCCGTCCCGCCGCCGACCAAGGTGGAGAGCCCGACGAAGAGAGGCGGGGCCTGAATGCGGTCGAGGTCGTTCAAGGTGCGGCGGAGGTCGCTGAACAGGTCGTCCGTGCTTGTCTGCAGGTAGAAGAAGGGGACGGACACCGTGGCGGCAGCCGTGGGTGCGCCTTGGAGACCGCCCATCACCCTTCCATCTGCACCCAGTGCGTTGCCAGCCGTGAAGGAGAATAACGTGCGTGGGACGGCGGCGTTGGCGTTGCCTGGGGCGTCGGTGCTGTCGTCGCCTCCGCCGCGCTTGCGCTTTCCGCCCTTCTTGGGGGCCGCGTCCGCCGCCGTGCCCTTCGCTGCTCTGCCGCGCTTGCGCGTGGCTTTGACTTCGCTTGCACCGCCGCCGTCGGCGTCTTTATCGTCGTCGTCGCCGGCCTCACCGCCGGCATCCGCTGCGTTGTTTTTCGCCTTGCCTTTCTTGGCGTTGGCTTTGTCGCCCCACCGCTTCGAAGCCCACAGCGGAGCCCCGCCGCTGCCGCCACCACCACCGCCGCCGCCGGCGCGCTTGGGTGGTCCGCATCGCTGCTCCTCCGCGCTCTGCTTGACTTTTTCGGACAGCTGCGCGAGGGTGGCGTGAAGGCGGCGCGCGGCGTCGGCACTCGCCGTGTCCGGCGGCTCTCCGGCAGGTTCTGCCACGGAGGACGCAGGCGGCGGTGACGGCAGCGGTGCTGCGGGGGTGGGGCTGGAGGGGGATCGGTCGAGAATGGCAGAGAAGGCGTGCAAAGATCCTCTCTGTTGGTGCGCTGTAGACGAAGCGGTGCGAGGGGGTGGCGTGTGGTAGTCGTCGTCCACCACTACTTCAACCACAGCCAGCTCTTTTTTCTGCTTGGCGGCGGAGTTGCTTTTGACTGCGCTTGATGTCGTCGGCGCTGAGGCATCGGCGTGCATGCGGTGGGACAACCAGAAATTGTCTGTCTCCTTGGCCTGCTCAGTAAGCAATCTATTGGCGCACGCTGGGGAAGCGTCGAGAGCGGTGTTAGTGATGCTTCTGTTCGGCGCTTGGCGTGGTGGCGCAGGAGCGCACGGCGGTGCGTCGGCGGCAGCAACGCGAAGACCAAACTGCTGCCACTTGCGAACGTTGTCGACCACGCCGCCGTCGGCTTCAGTCGTTGCGGCGTGCATCTCCACTCTGTTGAGAACGGTCGAGCCGGTGCGGAAGGAGGTGGGAAGTGCGCCGGGAGTGGCTATTTGTCTCACGTCATGGGAGGAGGTGAGACGAGTACTGCTCTCCGTGGCATTCGCGAGGTGGGTCATCGGCACCGCGCGGAAGGCAGGCGTGCCTCTTGAGGACGGCCGAAACGGATCCATCTAAGTTAATATTTTGTTTTCTGAATTCTGAAATACTTTTTTTTTGGTTTTCAAAAACAAGAGTTGTACTGCGGTGTTGTGAGTGAATAAAAAGTTTGAAAGGGTCGACAATGTTAGATGAGTTTGCAAAAAGAAGAGAACATCAAACACAGCTTTCACAATTGTTGACAGTGATGTCTTCGTTTGCTAACTGACAACAATAAAAAAAAACGAACACACCATTCCTAAAAGCGATCATGCGAGGAAGGAGAATAGTGTTGATGAGCACAAAAATATATGCACAGCTCGCCTGCAGCGACAACACGCATGTCGTCTAGGGACACTATCCATTCCATCGCAAACTTGTGTCGGTGCCACGCACCGTGTTCAAGTTCATAGCGAGAACAAGTTCTTGGAAAGACCAGAGCATGATTTATGGCAATAGTGCAGTCGATTATTTTTTTTTCTTCCGCGTAGAACGGTGTATTGGAAGTGTGTTACAAAAAGAAAAGAAAGGAACAGAAAAGGCTAAGGTGAACACATTAGCGCTGTGTCTTGATAAAAAAAAAAAGAGCATCTTGCTCTTTTGAAGGATGACTGTGAGAGTAAAAAAAAAAAACTGAAAAGGAAGAAAAAATGTAACAAAAACTAGAGAGTGAGCCGGTCAGCGCGGTGAAGTCTTTGAAAAATGACAACCACGCGACCAATGAAATAATTAAAAAGTAAAGAACAAAAAAGAGAGAAAAAGTGTAAAATAAACTATAGAAAAGAAGCAAATGTTTAACGTCGAAGATCAAAAGGGTGTTTTGTCACTTCATACAAATCCTGGCGGTACAGCCGATCCGCATAGTCGTCCGCACGTCGACCACCAAGCTCCATCAGCCTCCTCGGCGATCGCAGCAGGTCGAGCAACTCAAGAAACAGCAGCTGCTCCAGGTAAAGCGCCTCTGCCTGTCCGTTGCTGGCTACCGAGCGCGTGAGGTAAAGGTAGCGCAGCAGCTCTGCCACCGGTTCCGGGTTCGCCAGCTGCAAGAGAACAACACGGTGGGCGTCACCCGCGAAAATGTTGCGAATGTAGCTGCTAATGACGAGGATGAAGCTGGAGTAGAGGGCAATGATGCCCACGTTGGGGATGAGGGACAGGCTGCTTTGCACCGTTGTCACATCAGGTGAGGCAACGACGTAGGTGACAGCGTGAGACAGGTGCGAGTCAGAGACACGCGCAGACGACGACGATGATGGAGTTGCTGTTGAGCCGGCAGCGGACACAGACATGCCGCCGCACGCGATACAAGTGTAGCCTCTGTAGCGACTGACACGATGGAGTGTTAGCGTGCAATCAGCCTTTGTCAGACCGGCAACACGCATAACCGATGCAGCCATTCCGGAGCTCACCGCGTACGGCGTGTAGAGAGATGGCAGGAGGACATCAGCGCTCATGATACTCTCGCTCTCGTTGCTTCTGTCTTCGGCCTGCCACGTTTGTAGTGCGCGCGCGAGGGACGAGGTGGCCGACGCTGGAAGCTCGTACGACTCCTCGAAGCTGCTAGTCAAGTACACAGCCTCGGTGGCCCGGCTGCGCGCAACGACAGTACGCATGACCAGCCTTGCCGCCGTCTTCTCCGCAGCAAGCTCCGCAATCACCTGCTCCAGTGCTTCCGGCGTGTAGGACCACATCCGCGAGCTGCACTGCCCACACTGCGCAAGCTGCCACGTATCACTGGCTGCGGCAACGCGCAACAGATCCGCTGCGTTCGCCGTGTTGCCGCCAATCGACGTGCCGGCAGCGTCGCGGAAAGGCACGGTGCGCAGCGTTGCGTCAGAGCTGTAAAAAGGCAGCACAGAGAGACCACGAAAAGCCACCTCCGTCGACCACGTCGTCACGTGACTCGCGTGCACCTGCGGTCCAAACGTCGAGTACCAGAAGAGCGGGAAGAACAGGACAAAGAGAATGGCAGCGAAGCTCAGCATCCCCTGGTAGACACGCACGTAGTAAGGGAAGCGGCGGCCCTGGTGGCGACTGGTCCAGTGCAGGTCGTGCATGTCCACGTAGCGACGGTAGACGTTGTGGTGGATGTCCTCGAGCAGCATCCAGTGCTGCACCTTGAGCGCGGTGGCACTCACCGACCAGTCGAGCAGCACGCGCAGCTCCAGCAGAAACGGCACGGTGCGGAAGGCCATGTGTCCAAACCAGTGAACGACGTCCGACTTGACGGTGAAGGGGTCGTGGGTGCGGTGCAGAGGGTAGCCGTGGCGGAGCTGCAGGGCGCTGCACCACAGCGACGCCAGCTTGACGGCCATGAGCAGGGCCACAGAGAGAGGTGCGTCGTGATGGCTCCCGTTGCTGTCGTTGCCGCCGGCAGTGCGCCAGGTGAGGTACAGGGCGTGGTACGCCACCGTGAGCAGCACGTGCAGGACGTACTTGGCGACGCGCGCGTGAAGGACGTAGAGGACGCGCTCCACGAAGAGGAGAACGACCAGCCCGAGCGCGGTGGCGACGAAGATACCGGGCAGCCGGTTGTGCTGCACAGCGTAGAAGAGGTTGTCCTGCGCGGGTGAGGTGTCGCTTGGCGCGATGACGTAGTAGGCCCAGCAGAAGAGCACCAGCGCCAGCACGTCAAAGAAGAGCTGAATGGTGTAGTAATCCGTCCCCGCACCACAGCGCTGTCTGTTCCACCGTGCAAGACGACGGAAAAAACGGTGCAGAGGCGACGGTGACGCCGCATTATGCGAGGTTTCCTCATGTGAATCGCGTCTGCCGCTGCCAACCGCTCTACTCCCTCCTCCCCTTGCCGCTGCTGCCACCACCACCACCAGCTGATCCGCGTACACGAGACTCCACTGCGCAACTGCGGCGCTTAAGACCAACACGCTCAGCACCACGTCCGCCCACGACTCCCCGCCGAACGCCACCACAACTGTCCCTTCTAACGATGGTGAAGGTGCAAGGTCGGCGCTGCGAATTCGCACGTCCAGGAGAGCACCGCCGAGCCATCGTGCCGTACTTGACGACACAACGGAGACAGCACCGCTCACGAAGAGTGCCCGAAGAACACTTTTAGCCACCACACCCGCAGCGGTGAAGACGACGAGGCCCTGCCAGAAGCACGCAGGCGGCCATGGTCGACGCAGCAGCCCAAGCACCAGAAATGCAAGGGACGGCACAAGGCTGAGGAATGTGGCGGAGACGGTGAAGTGCACCAGCGTTAGTAACGCGCATACCCAGAGACAGTTCTCCTTTGCGTAGTGCAGGAAAAGCTCCAAGAGCGTTTGCTGCGGCGCCTCCTCTTCAAGTTTTGCAGACTGTCCATTCCTTTGCGCCGTGCCTGCGTCGATGCGCAATGTGTGAGCGACTAAGTAGGTGCGGAGCTTTTTCTGAAGACCCGCCAAAAAGCCACGCGTACGGTTTGCCCTGACAGAGTCGACGTCCCGTTCCGGCTCCACTTCGCCGTCCGCACCGTTCGATCTGTCAGTTGGCAGCAAAGGGCTGCTCGACGCAGCGACAACGTCTTTTGTGCTCTCCACTCCGAGCATGACGGCGGTGGTGTCCACAGCAGGCGGGGGTGTGGACGGGAACAGGTGCGTGTCCTCCACAATCGGCGAGAGGCCTTCGATCGACACGCTGGTCACACTGTGGAAAGGCGAGAACCCGCGCGGCGCGTTGAAACCGTTTGCCACGTCTTCCTCTCGCTGCGCCACACTCGGAAAGGGACGCAGCGCGGACGCAAGAGGCGGCTCAATTCTGCGTGTTGTTGCAGCACCATTTGCAGCTGCAGCAGCAGCGGCCACTGTCACTTTGCTGCTGCGCACTGCTAGGGATGGGTTTAACAGCTCGATAAAGTGATTTGCGTTTTCATTTCTGTCGTCTTCCGATGGCACAGGGCTCTTTGTAGGCTCGCGTGCCCACCTCTGCGACATGTAGGAGGGCAGCTCATTCACGCTCCCCAGTCCGCGCATGTTCCGTAGCGCAACAGCACGTTTGGCGTCCTCTGCGCTCCTCGCTGCAACAGCAGCTGCCGACGCCGTTGCTGCGCGGCACTTCGCATAGGGGCGTTGCGGCGACTCGCTGGCGTTCAAACGGCAGTCCCGTTGGTCCTCTGGAAAATCGCCTCGCCCGTCGCGATTCTGCCAACAACGGTCACGAGCATCACACTGCAACCCTCCTCTGCTCAATCGCGACCGCTCCCGCTGCGGACTGGCGGGTCGGCTGCCCTCGCTCGAATTGGAAAACGATCTGCGGGACACCAGAGACCCTGTGCTGCCGCGCAAGTGTCCGTGCGCGACGGAGGAGGAGGAAGACCGAGGGCTGTCCCCACCAGTGCTGCTTCCGTTGCTGCCACGCACAGCGCGACGGGAGTCCATGAACGAATTCTTGTCGTTCAGCCAGCAGCACTGACTGCCAATGCTTCCAAATGGGGCATGAAGGCGGCCGTTGGGGTGACGAGCTCCTCGTGGCCCCGCGATCGTCCTACTTCCCACTCCTCCTCGCAGAGGCGGGGGGCTCCGCCGGCGACTCATCGAGACATGTTCTCGCTCTCGGCGAAGCTGATCCACCTTTTCCTCTGCCGCCCGCTGTAACGCCAACGCGCGCGCGAGCTGCTGCGCTTCCTTGACCCGCACCGCCTCCCGATACCGGGCCCACCACGTTGCGGCTGCGCTGGCGTGGGCAATCCGCGGCTCTGCCACATTCTGTGCGTACTCAGGGGTATGAAAGCACACGCTCTCCACCCCCGCCAGCCAGATACCAACCGCCTGCGCGATGTGCCACTCGCGCGCTGCTGTGGTGTCCGCGTCGCGGAGCAGGCCGAACATCACAAATGTGTGGCGGTGGGAGCTCGCGGAGAGGGCCACGCGCGCGTTGAAAGAAGCCTGAATCCAGTCGAGCTGCACGCACGCCTGAGCAATCCAAAGAAAAAGAAGGACGGTGAGGTACGCAAGCCAGAAGGGTCGTCGCCACAGCAAGACGCAGCGCGGGTATGTGAGCGCCACGGCCACAGACAGCAGCACGTATGCCGTCCCAAATATGGTCCCTTCACCGATGCCCGTAAACGCGACCCAGAGGGCCGAGAAAGGCGCAAAGACGACGCAGCGCACGAGTAGGTGACGCATGCGCTGCAGCACAGTTGTGTGTGTCACGTCAGCTGCGGCAGTGTCCGCCGTCCGACGACATCGCAGCAGCGCGGACGCCAGTGCCTGCGCTATGCTTAGCGCACCAACGACGGAGAGACCAATCACGGTGAGGAAGAAATCACGTAGCTGTATGCCCTCTTCTTTATCCACCCGAATGCCGGTGAACATGGCCAGCGCAGTTCTCTGCGGTGCAGCGTAGACCCACGAAGGAAGGCTGCATTTGGTCTCTGACGTGTTGGACAAGGAACACTGCGACACGACGAGCCAGAGCGCAATGGACACGCACAGAGACACGACGGACGCTAATGCGGTGGCGCAGACCCAGATAAAACGGCGACGCCGGCTGGAGCGGGAGAACGACGTTAAGGAGTGGAGGGCGGAGGACGACAGCGAGTCATCCACGCTGACAACGATGGACGTCCCGTCTTTTCCGCTGGTAGCAGTCGTGGCTGTAGTAGTGGCGGTGCTGCTTTCCACCGCAACCGCAGGACAATCGTCACCCACCTGCGCAGCTTTTGTTGTGCCGCCCTTTGCTTCCTTTGTATTCTCCGCGCGGCAAAGAGGCAAGGTGGAGTGTGCACGGATGCCTTCGCGATCGTGCGAGCGGCGGTGGGTTGGCGCCAACGGCACCACGCATTCGTCCTCGACGTCCGACCTTCCACGTGGGACAATGAACAGTTCCTCCTGCGGTGTCAAGTCGTCGTACGGCAGAAGAAAAGGGTGCGATGTGCTCTCCAAGCGTTTACAGGAGTGTAAAACGACGGGCGACGGTGAATGATGTAGGCGCTTCGCCGCCTCTGCACGCACCTCCTCATGCAACGCGCGCGCGCTGCGTCGATCCTGCTCGCAAGTTGGTGTCTCCTCAACGAGCGGTAGCGTGAACTCATCACCGCGACTGTGTTGCGCGGACAATGAAGCGTTGGTTGATGCGGGCAGCACGAGCGAGTAGAAGAAGGCGAGCAAGAGCCCTGCCGAAACCACGTGCTGCTCCAAGAGGACAAGAGCAAAGAGAATGTGTAGCACCACCAGAAAGTATGCATAGTTGAGAAATTGTAGAAGAGAGTGCATAATTTCTTAATGCTAAGAAATCGGCGGGAGAGTAACGGAAACAAAGTAAAAAAAAAAAATAATGAATCAGGAGGGGGAAAAAAAGAAAGAGGGAAAACCCAACGACTGCAGTGTCTTCAGTTTTGCAAACCTTTGGCATACGTACACAACGGTATTGAAAGCAAAAGTGCAACAAACAAGTGGGTCGTGCAAAAGAAAAGAGTAAAAGAGAAGAAGAACGAGTAGATGATAGTGTGAGAAAATATGAAAAGCAAAGTATTTTCATATTGAGACAGAGCATACAAACTGCGCCGCTTCAATGAAAAACTCGATAGGTTTCTCTTTCTTGAGTGCACTTTAAAACAGTATACACTTACAGAGTAGAAAAAAAAAAGATGAAGTTGCAAGAAGAGCGCAACCACGAATCCCACAATGACATTTCAAAAATCTCTATTTTTTTTTTTTAAATGAGCAATAAGCGCTCGCGAGTGAACATAGTTTGAGAATATGGGTGTGTATAACAAGATAGCAAAAAAGAGTACAACGCCTCTGCGAATAGTTTGACCCACAAAACAGATCAAGAAATAATCTCAACGGAGTCGCCGCTCTCAAGCAAGGTCACGTGCGGCCGGAAGGCGGTTTTCTGCGCCAGCGCATCCATCGGCAACGGAATGTCCATGACGTGCTGCCACATCGACTCCTCATTCGCGTTCACAACGGTTGCCGAGGAAGAAGGCTGCTGCATGTCAACAGCCAGTGTAGGCACTGGAGAGTCTGTAGCAGCGGAGCCATCGTTCTCCTTTCCACCGCCAGCATTAAAGCGCAGACGCACGGCGCCGTGATACGTCTTCGCCTCTGCGTTCGCCGCGGTATCGACCTCGACCGGCACCACCTCCGAGACATCCTGCGTCTTCTTTTGCACCTCAAGACAGCGGTCCGCAATCTTTTTCCCGAAGAGCTCCCAGTGGTCGCTCCAGAGGAAGACACCACGCGGCGTGCACTCGACAGACAGTGCGTAAGCCTCCTCCCAAATAAGCGGCGTGTCCAGCAGGCGATGGTTGTAGTAGGTCTGCTCCTCAGCGGACGGGGCAGCGGGCAGGCAGGCCACCGTGTTCGCATCCGGCTCGAGCGCCTCCCCCGTCGGCGAGCTCAGCAACGGGAAGTACGCTGGGGCAACACTCAGCAGAATGTGCGGCTCCTCCTCCGCCGTGGTGGAGCGAAGGCGAAAGGCAACACTCCAGTTCTGGTATGCCGCCCACGCCTGCTCCGCCCAGCGAGGCCCACTCGGCGAGCCGCGCATTGGCGGGTCTGCCGTGCAGGACTCGTGTTCGTTCAACAGCGCTTCTGCCTCTTTCTCATGCGTGGTCTTGACTAACGCACATCGTCCGCCAAAGGCGTGGTGCGTGCGCCACGTTGTGACATCGTGAATCTTATCCGCCGCCAGCGGCTGCCCGGCTGCGTCGAAGAGATCGTTGTTTCGGCTCGACTTGTGAAGTTGCTGCGGTGGTTCGTCAGCGGCGGTGGTGACAGAGTTGGTTGCGCTGGTAAGCAATCCCTCCGCATACGCCTCAAATGCCCACATTTCGGCAGCTAGAAGAAAGAAAGATTGCAGTAAGAGAAATAAAAAAAAACTGTTTCCACAAAAATTCCGCAGTCTGATAATTTTCTACAACCGGTGAGCGTTGGGTGTGCAAAGGGTACAGAGAGATCACGAGAAAGAGAAGAAACTAGCCAAGTATGTTGATGATTGGAGCGATAAACGAAGCACTTTGTAAGAGAGGTGCTGCTGATAAGAGGCAAAAATGTAAGTTGGCCTTTAGTGATTGCTGCACAGTCTTGCGAAAGAAGTTGAAATGAGAGCAGGCAAAGAAAAAAAAATAGAGCACAGTATGCTTTATGAAGGTATAGAGAAGAGAATATTTAAGGTCTTTGCAAACTACAAACCACCGCCTCAACTCGTCTACACGAGCAGCATAGCGACACATGTAAAAAGCGGCTAGCCGGCGTAAAAAGTTTTCCGGCGAAGGCAACCACAATTTGGCTTCCAGTACCTATTCATTTCCTTCTCAATGTCTTTTTCTCTAAACTATAGTAGCGTGAGCAAATGCAAGAGGAGCAACAAGAGCAAAAAAAAAAAATCACGAAAAAATCCGCTGAAGAAAAAAGAGGAAAAAAAAAAAGAACAACTTCACCAGAGCTGTGAAGTTTTAAAACAATACAACTGATGAACAGAGGAGCTAGCTAGAAAAAAAAAAAAGAAGAGCAAAGGAAACCGAGAAGGAAGAAGAAAAAATGACTTACGTAAGTGTTTTGTGGATGCCAATTAGTTGACACGAGTTCCAGATACGTCGGGGTTAAAAAGAAAAAAGAAAAGAAACACCACATCAAACGTTCACACGCTAGACTTCTTGAAAAGAGGAAAAAAAAAGGAGGAAAAGTGGACAACGGGAGTTAGGCTCAATGGAGTCTATAACCTGACAGCAACAACAACAACAACAAAAAAAATGTCAAGAGGAACACCTCTTTCTATTGGCAGATGTAGCAAGATCTGCCTTGCAGTTGCCAGAGACGCAGAAAAGAAAAAAAACTTTTGTAACAGAAACCAAAATGCCTTATGGTGCGCGGGCTTTGCGGACGGAGGGGAGCTGTGAATTGTACGGCAGCGTTCGTGCTTCGTCCGTGCCATCGGCAGACACCCCGGAGCCTAAGAGGTGGTCGGAGTTGGTGAAGCGTAACGTCTTGCTGCGCTGCGAGATGGCGCTTCGGCTGATCTCGTTGTCCACCGTGACGGACACCTGCGACGGCGAGGCCGCGCTGCCAACACTGCGTGTCGTCCCGTTCGTGGTGCCCGCGGCACCGGCGGCGCTGCCGGACTTAAGATTCAGCTTGACGCTGCTGAGAGACATCGAGGCGCGGCGTTCTGCGCTGGCGTTATCGCCGCCGTTGGCCGTGCCGGTGGCGGCCCCGCTGCCTGGGCGTGGGGGGTGGTGCGGGATGGGCAGTGGGGCAGGGGCGGGGCTGTACGGAATGCTCTTGTTGGTGTTGCGCACCGTCGACAGCTTCTCCGGCGGCGACCGCGACACCGATTCGGACCGGTCCGACTGCGACGTGCTGTCGGGGAAGAAGTTCGCGCTCGACCCACTCACCCGCACGGCGGAGCTGCGCATGCTCGACACCGCCGACGGCCCAACGCCGCCGTTCGCCATCTCCCCGTACTCGCGGTTCGAGGCTAAGAAGTCCTCCAGCTTCATCTTGAGCGCGTCGTTGCCGGCGGTTGTGTACCACACCTCCGTCAGCGTCTTGTTGCCGCTGCGCTCAATGCACGCGCACAGCTCCTCCACGTCTTCGGTGGAGATGTTAATGCCGATCATGACGAGCTGGGCGAGCGAGCGGTTCCTGTGCAGACTGCGGATAATAGGGAGCAGCGGGTGCTGCCGCTCCTCCCGCGACGGCACCTCGGACCCACCACTGCTCAGCTCCTGCCGCGCGATCTCCGCCGCCGAGTAGGCCGTCGCCCCGTTGCCCATGTAGGAGAAGCGCCGCTTCGAGGAGCTGCGCAGCTCCTGCAGATAGGCCGGGTGGGCGATCGTGCTGGCCTGGTAGGAGACGTCGAGCATGTGCAGCACGCGGTTGTTGCCGAGGGCGTCGCCGATGAAGCCCAGGGCCTTGTAGGACATGTCGCAGCCGCGCAGGCTGAGGTTGGCGAGGTGCGGGGCCCGCGAGAGGCCGCGTGCGAGGGTCTGCACCGCGTCGTCGCTCAGCGGGAAGCGGAGGACGAGGGTCGAAAGCTGCGAGGAGGCGACGCAGAGGGCACTGGACAGCGACGCCATCGACTTCTGCATGTCTTCGGCGCTCCACGAGCTGTCCGGTGCATCCAGCACGGGGGACGACGGCGAGGCTCCCGCGTTGGACTTGCCGCGCGGCGCCTGCACTGTGACGGGGCCGATCATTGCCGGCTTGGTACTGTAGCAGTCCTGCAGGTACAGTTCCTGCAGTGCGCTGTGCCCGACGACAGTGTCGACAAAGAGCGAGAAGCCGTCGGGCGAGAAGCCGGTCCGGGCGTAGTAGTTGCCCGTGCCTTTGTAGAGGAAGGTGGCGAGGGCTGGGGTGTGCTGAATGTACGTGGCGATGGTTTTCACGTCCTGCAGGCTCAGCGTGTCGCGCACCTCGTCGATGTCCTCGCCGCCGCCGCTCTGCCCACGACCCACCTCGAGCTGCTCAAGACGGCGAAACGAAGGGGCGACCGTGGCGAGGCTGGCGATGCCGCCCGAGGTGATCAAGTTGTCCGTCAGCCCGATAAACTTCAGCGCGCAGGGCAGCGACGACTTCACGGCGGAGGCACCCTCGACAGGCGGCGACGACGGCCCCGTGGCGCTGCGCTTCTCGAGCTGCGTCATGAGCCGCCGCACCCCGGCGTCGGTGATCTCGTTGCCGGCAAAAATGACGTTCTCCACCACCGTGTCGTCGAAGAGGGCCGTCATCATCTCCACAAAGCCGTCGTCGCCAGCGCGGAGGGCGCGGAGGTCAAGAGTGGTGATGTGGTGCTTCGCCCTGCCCGGCTTCGTCGTGGATGCCCCCTGCGTCGCCTTCAGCTTCATGTAGTTGACGATCGCCGACACCACCGCTGGGCCAATGGCGGTGGTCTTGAGGTACTGCCCGCGCCACTTCGGACTTGGGATGACCGTCTCGCCGTGCTGCAGGGATTCCACGAGGGCTTGGATGGCGCGGCGCCGGGCACGCGCCTTGAGGTCCTCCGCAGATGCCACGGCTGCCGTCGCGGCGGCGGTGGAGCGACTGTTCGCTTTCACGTCGGACACTCCGGACTTGTTCAGGTCCGTTTTGGGTGCGGTAGGCCCCGCACCACCACCACCAGCGCTGCCTCCTCCACCACCCCCACTTGAGCAGCAGCCACCCATGACGCTAGATTAAAGAGAGAAATTAGTAATAAAAACCGGAGGAATAGCTTAAATGCAATTAACGGAAGAAAAAAAAAAACAGGAAACAAAACCGGAGCTGGCGTTTAATGAATGTAGAAAATGGAAAGAGATAGAGGGTAGGTCGCAATGACTATTGTCTAAAAACCCTCTTTTTACCTTTTTTTTTTTTGGTGTGTTTCTGATAGTGTGCGGCGGGGAGGCAATGAGAGAATCTTAAAAAAGTCTGATCTCGTTCTCAACACGAATGAAAAGGGAAAGTTACAGGAGAGTGTATAAAGAGCAGCAAAAAAAAGGAAAAGAGATGATCAATACGATCGGTAGCCGATTGCAAAGACTTACAATTAAGAAAGTGTTGAGACTCTTTCAAGATAGAAAACAACAAAAGGTAAACAAAGTAGTAAAATATTTTTTCTACAACTGCAACAAAATTTTTTATGCTAAAGCCGTGAAACGAAACGAGAGGTGCAGAAGTGAGAAAGGGAAGATGAAGGTAAGGTAAAGAGAGGTTTGCTGTTGCCCCACCGCCATTCAGCATGTAGCATTTTGTCAGCGTAATACACGCACTAGTAACGTAGCGCAATGAGCAATGTTGCTAATCCTTTTTTTTTTGTTGAGTTATTATTATTTGTGAGAAAAAGCAAGAGTTGCTGATGCTGACACCTTCGCAAAGCATTTAAAAAACGAACAACAATAATCAAAAGCGACGAAAACAAAAAAATAGAGTGGAACAAGCTTTGTGCTCAGTTGATTAATGAGGCTTTGGAGCGTCTCTGGAGCTCTCTGACGACGGTGTTTCCGGGACCTTGCCAGAGTTCACAGGCGTCTCCGCCGCACCAGGCCTACTTGCCGTCGCAGAGGTAGGAGCAGCATCTTCGCCGCTCTTACCAGCGCTGTTGCTGCTGTAAGGGAAGTCGCTGTAGACATCGCTAACGTGGCTCTTCCGCTTCACACCGGGCAAGTGAAAGGCGTCGTCCTCCGCGTCGAAGGAGCGACGCCCCGCCGCAGCTGGCGAGGTGTAGACGCGACGTGAGCCGGGCATTCCCGCAGGGATCGGCGATTCCGTCGGTGGCGACGCAGCTGACGTTTTAGACGAACCGCTGCGGCTCTCCTCCCAGTCCACGCGGCGCGCGGCGCGGTCCATCTCGTCCTGCAGGTCGTCGGCTCGGCGTGCGCCTCCGCCGTCCGCCCGCCCCTGTCGCCACTCAATGTGCATCGAGTTGGCCACGGGGCACGCCTTGTGCAGCTTCTCGGCAAACGCCATCACCTCCTGCTGCGACGCCGCCGGCGCGTCAATGTAGCCGACGACGACCTCCTCATACCCCACCGCGTTCTTCGCCGCGGCCTTCTCGAAGACCATCTGGACATTCTTGACATCGATGCCCTGCTCGATGGCCACTTCGGCAGCGTGGGACGCGGTGCAGTGCTGCAACACCGCCATGACGCCGGCCTTCGTCGAGGTCATCTGTGCCAACGCCTCCTTCGCCTCCTGGAGCCGCAGCTGCATTTGCTGCTTCCACGAGAGGTGTGCGCGAGCCTCCTGCTCCTTTGCCCTCTCCGCCGCAGCCTTGGCTTCTTGCTCCCTCAAGATCGCCTGGTACATCTCCTTGTGCTTTTTGCGCTTCTCCTGCATCTCCGGGCTTTCTGAAGAGTCCTCGCCTTTGAGGAAGTCAATGGTTGCCGATGCGGAGTCGGTGTACAGCTTCGCGCCTTCCTGCGCCTTGTAGGAGAAATAAGAAGGGATCTTCTTGACCTCCTCCATCAGCACGGAGAAGACGCCAAGCTTCACTACAGATCGCTGAAACATGGTGCTAGTATTAATAATTGAGTGGAGTGCCTACACTTATACTGCGAGGACAATTGCTGAGAAAAAGAAAGAATAGAAATAGTAAAATATGGTGTGTCTGCTTTGTGTTGTGAAATGACGGATCGAGTGCGCAAATCTTCCGATCCGATTGATGGTGGCATGACAACGGTTAAAGGTTCAAAACCAGAATAAGAGACAGGATGTAAAAGAAGCAATACTTTAGGAATAAAGAGTGCTAAATATTATTGAACTTCGAAACTGAGCACTGTCAAAAGAGAAAAAATCACATACATTGTCAAATATTTCTGATTTGTTTCAAATTGTTTAAAAAGAGAAGTATTCCAGAAAGAAGAAATGGGGAAAAAAAGGAGACCATCACAATTACATCAGTACTGTACATAAAAGAGAACAACAACAAAAAAAAAAGGCAAAAGAACGCACACACATACCATCTGAAACATGGTAACTACGAGCTCGAGTACAGCATTAACAATTAATCGTATTCACCTAGTCGAGTTGCTGGAAGACCTCGCGCTGCCGGTCGATGAACTGCTGATCGCCGTCACGGTACACCAACGCGTGCTTCGCAGTCCCCGTACCCGGCGCGGAGGGCTGCCTCGACTGCGCCGCCGCGCCGTTCTCCTCTCCATAGACGGAGAGAACGTACGAGGTGAGTCCCGCCCGCGGTGGTACCGGCGGTGGCGGGGGCGAGTCCGTCACACACGACGTCGATGTGGCCCCAACGGCGGTGTGGCGCCGACCTCGCATGGCAGTGTTGGGCAGCAACACGGACGCCGCAGCAGAGGACGCCGTCGTGCGTGGGGGCGATGGCGCGTACTCGGCCGAGTTGCTGCGCCGCGACGAGCCTCGGGTGAGGTAGTGGACGATGGAGCCTGCGTTGGAGTCGACGTTCTGGCCGGAGTGCGGCGAGGCTGCCATCTCACCCTGCTGCCGCTGCTTTGTTTCCCAGAGGCGAAGATACGGTAGCGTAGGCGCCACCACCTCCCGCTGCTGCTGCTGCTGCTGCTGCTGGGCAGCGCTCACGATGGCTGCCTTTCCGGGGTTACCAGACGCTTTACTTCGAGCGGCATCTTTGATGGTCGCCGATTTCGTACCGCCGGCGTGCGTGCCATTGAGAGCGGGCGTGGGCGTGCGGGCATCGAAGAAGGCGAACATGCTAGGACTCTGCTCGCGCCGCTCCACATCTGCATGCCGCACCAGCGCACGCGCGTACTGCTCGTTGAAGTCGATGTACGCGTCGTACTGGGCGACGAGGTGCGCCACACGCTCGGAGAGCGGCAGCGTCGTCTCATGCGCGTTGGAGCGCAGGTGGCCCTCCACGTCCAGCTTCTCAAGCAGCTGTTGCGTGGCCACCGTGCGCAGGTGCCTCTCCCGCGCCTCCGCAGCTTCCACTGGGTGCAGCGCCGCGCGTGCCTTGTGCTCGTCCAGGCCACGCACCACCTGCGCCGCGACGGCGCCATTCCGCTGAACGAGCTGTTCCACCAACGCCAGTAACGTATCCCGATCACTCTGCCGGAGAAGATTCTGGTAGAGCGGCGGAAGCAGGGCAGAGGTGCGGTCAGCGCTTGTCGCAGCGCTTCCACCAGCAGCTGCCGATGGCGTCTGCTGCGGGTCGCGCAGACGGGCCCACAGCCGCGTCACCGAGTCCTGCGCGTGCCGCAGCACGTCCGCCTGCTCGACGACCTGCCGCTCCATGCGGGACATGTACCCGTACAGGCAGTTCTCGCGGTTCGAGGTCAGCGCGGCGTAGTTGTACAAGGCGTCGTTGTCCACACAGACCTCCGCGCTCTCGCGAATGAGAGAGTCCAAAGCGGCCTGCATCGCGGCCTCGCTGGCGTCCATGCGCTGCCGCAGCTCCAGCGACAGTCGCTGCACCTCTGCGACAGCGCTGCACGCCTCCACCTCGCCCTGGGCCACCGTGTCGCGCAGGACGTCGTCGGCCAGCTTCGTTCGCGTTGCTGCGGCATCCAAGGCGTCGCGCTGCGCGGCAATCTTTGCCTGGTACTGCGCGTGCTGGCCCTCGACCCGCTTCATGAGCGCGACGAAGGCTTCACCGACGGCATCAAGCTCGCGGTGCAGCTCCTCCACTTGCCGAAGACGCGACGCGTCCGCCGTGGAGGCGTCGACCGGGCTGGACGGTGACGCCGGCCGCTGCAAAGGCGTTTCACTTGGAGCCGCGGAGGACGCCGTCGGCACGCCGCTCTTCTCCGATGCTGAAAGCGGGACAGGCGGGTGGGAGAAGGCCAACGCGCTGGCCGACGTCCCGCTCTCTTGCCGCGCCGTGATGCTGTCAATGGCACGCTGGAAGACGCCTTGGAGCCGCACAAACTCCTCCTGATCCGCCTCGCCGAAGCGAAAGGCGGGCGGGTGGGGGTCGGGGTGCATCGGGTCGAAACCCTGCACCTCCGCCAGCGGCACGCCACGCTCACTGCCACTGTCACGTGCGGGCTGAGGGCCTCGTGCGTTGCCTGGCGCGAGAGCTTCGTCGGGCTGGCCGGACAAGACGCCCGTGGTGGCGCTGATGCCGGCGCCGGAGTGCGTCACGTGCATGAAGAGCTGCTCGATCCCGTCCAAGGCGCACTGCGTCACCGCTTTGGCGTGTTGCAGCCGCTGCTGACAGTGCGACTCCACCCGTTGCGTGTGGTCGAGCAGCCGCTGGATCTCACGGCTCTGCGGCGCGTGGGAGCTCTCCAGGTAGTTGCGCCACAAGGCATCGTTCTCCTGCGCCCACTCCTCGGTAATTTGTTGCGCGCCCGTGCTGTGGGCGGCGAGAAAGTCCTTCAGCATGCGAGCCCGCCGTTGCTTCGCCGTCAGCGAGCTTTGATTGAACGCAGCGTAGTTGATCGACGCCAGCGCGTTGGTGGTGATTTGAGAGGGCTGCGCCATGGCCACTGTGCTGGGACTGCTGCTGTCCTCCCTCTGCGGCGTGCGACTTGTGGACGCGGCGGCCTGCTGCGACGCGGACCGCCCATTCGGCACCTTCTTTTGTGCGGAGGAGTTTCGGCTCTTCGCGGTCGACGGGGAGCGGCTCACCTGCGACGGCCGCTTTGACGCTTTGCGGGATGACGGGGCGGCTGTTGAGTTGCGCTTCGACCGGTCAGCCGACACGCTCTTCCGTTTTCCTTCCTGCGCATCGCTGACTTTGAGTGAAACGCGTGCGTTGCGGCTGCTGCCTTTGGAGTCCATTTTGCATCAAACACCGATAAAGTCCTCAAGTTCGTGTACACACACACACCAAAAAAAAAAAAAAAAAAACAAGAGCAAGCAGTCAAAACAATTTTGTGTTGATCGGCGCTAATGCACTTATTCCCGCAACAGAGATAAAAAGAGCGGGAAAAAAAAGTGTCAACTTGATTCGAGCTCCTATGAGCGCGAAGACACAGCGCCGTCGTCTTGTATCTGACCTCTGGTTTGAAAAGTGTGCTCACAAATGTTGTAAATTTGTCACTTGAGCATTAAAGGAAAAGGAAGAGGAAGACAAAGGCTGAGTGATAAAAGAATAATAGCAAGCTTGTTGCGCTTTTAGCGAAGCAGCTTCTGTTTGCTTGCCGTCAAACAGCAGAACTCGTTCTGTCAGTGTTTAAAAATGAATATCAACCAGACCTAAGCTTGTGCTGTGGGATACTTCGGGTCACACTGACAATTTGCTCGTAAAATAGCCAATTGTAGCACGTTTCGTATTTGACCCAAGACTGCAGAGAGGCTTTCCACTTAAGAGCAGCGACTAGGAAAACGTCCCACGGAGTTGAGTAACAGATTCACATTTTTTTTTGTAATCATATGAAGAAGAACAAAAGCATGAAAAAATAAAAGGTAGGTTAACGCAACACAGAACAAACAAACAATTTTTCAAAAAACGGAGCCGATGTGAAACTCGTTCAATATGACGGTGTCACTTGTTTTCTCTGGCAGAGAAACATCGTCCATCATCAAGTAGCGTTAACCTTGACGGCCTTTTTCGCATTTAAGCCACGCCTAAAAACGAAGCTTGTTGGCTCCTTGCAACTCGCGTCCAAAAAAAAAAAAAAAAAAACAAGCAACGCGAAAGCAAGTCTTTGTTGCGCGGTTGCAACGAGAAATATGGAAACGTCCACTTTCCTCATCAAACAACCACACACTGCGGAGTAGAAGCCGACCACTGTCTAAGAAACACAGTCCACACCTACTATTTTTTTGGTATCGGGAAAAAAACAGGGAAGATATTTATGCGGAAAAACGTTTTTAAATTGTTTTTTCTTAAAAGTACAATTTGCGTCTCCTCTCTTCTTTCCAGAAGCGCAAGGTTCAACAGATACACAGCGAAGCACACACGAATAAAAACAAACAACTAAAGGAAGCATTACAACTGGAAAAAAAGAGACGCTTTTTTTTGCATGGAGTCAACCAAGCAAGCAGATGTATCAATCGCCAGCGTCGCGAGAGTAGCGGACAGTGTCTCTATCAGTACACTGAGTAAAACTGTAAAAAAAAAACTAAACTAAATAAAAGAAAATTTATGAATAGTACATTTTTAGCCTGCATCACACCACGCCACCTTCTAGCGCTTATTTTTTTTGCGTTAGTTCTATGCTTCCATACTGCATCGCTTTTGCTGGTTAAAACTCTCCTGCGTCCTGCACCAGACAGTACAGCTGCAGCGGCCGCTTAGGCGATGCACGACTCGCATCTGACCGTGTCAGCACACCGTTGCTCATGTAGGAGGCATCTCCGCCACCGACATCCACGCCGCCGCCCCGCACCGACACGTCAGAGGTCGACGAGGCTGTCGCGTGGGCATTCGACGACGACGACGACGCTGACAAGGACGGCTTGCGCGGGGTGCTGATCTCCGCGAGCGACACGAGGTCAGCCGGGTCCATATCGTCATGCTCCAGCATCACTGTTATGCGGGTGGAGTAGCGCGGGACGGACGGCAGCGGCCGCGACGCGTACGGGCCCTCCACCTCCGTCATCGCCGCCGTCGACGGCTTCGGCGAGCACGTGCCAATCCACGCCTCCCGCCGCGGCACGCAGCTGGCACACACGGTCAGCAGCGGCTTCACCGCGAAGGGTGAGGACATGAAGGGTGGCAGCTCTGCCGCCTCCCCGTCCTCTGCGGTGATGGAGTCGGAGAGGAGCTCGCCCGATGAAAAGCGCATGTCGGGCATCGGGAAGGGCGGGATGCTGCCATTGCCAGCGTCGTCGTCGTCTTCTTCAGTCGACACCCAGTCTCCTCCGCTGCCACCCTCGCTGCTTTCGAGCTCGCCGCTGCCACTGTCGGTGCTGCTGCCACCACCGCGCTGCTCCTGGCGCATGCTGCGCATGATGGCGCGCAGCACCGAGTTGGGGCTCTTGCTCCAGCCGCCACCCATCACCACGGTGAGATCTGTCTGGTGCGGGTCGTGGAAACGCACGCGCGTGATGGCATGGAAGTGTGGAGGGACGACGTAGCGCGCCTGCGACTCCTTCGACTGGCGTGCGGCAGCCTTCTTCCACTCCTGCAGCGCCAGCAGACGCTCCACGGGGGAAAGGGCTACAGTGGCCGGCGCGGTGGGTGGCGGAGGGGACGGCGTGACGACACTGTCCGTGCGATTGCGGCGACTGCGGCGCCCTCGACCTTTTCGACTCCCCGCGCCGTCTCGCATCGTTGAGGGGCTCGCGGCGTCGGCGGAGAAGGGTGACGTGCCCGGGTTGGAGGGCTGCAGCTGCAGCGGCGGCACGAGCTGCTCCATCTCGCGGACGTGAATGAAGACGGTGTTGTTGGCGAATTGTTCCGCGCAGAGGCGCTGGGCCAGGACAAAGTACTGCTTCGCCGTCAGCGCTGGTGGTGCGGCTGGAACGGGCGACGTCTCCGTCACCGCTGGCGGCGTGGGCAGCTGGATGCGGTTCATATCCCGCACCGACCGCTTCAGCTTGCCCTCCGTCTTCGGCAGCGCCGTGAAGAGGAAGGAGACGGAGGCGGAGACCATGATAAGCTTTGTCACGCTGCACCGCTCCGCCATGCGCTGCTCGTCCGTCTGCGGGGAGGGGTTCAGCACGTCGTGCGTGGAGTACACCGGCGGCACGGCACCGAAAGATGGCGAGGGTGCCGCTGCGGCTGCGGGTCGCGATGGCTCCACCATCACTGACGACTGGGACGACGACGATGACGAGGCTGCTGCCGCCGTGGCTGCCGTTGTGCTGACCGACGCATTCCGTCGCTTTCCTCGCCCATCTTTCGCCCGCTTCTTCCCGTGCGTGGTGGAGGCAGTGCTGTCCGTACCATTCCTTTCTTCCGCCGCACTTGCGGTGCTGACGGGTGGCTCGACTGGCGGGGGGTCGGCGCTACCGTGCAGCGACCGTTTCCGCGCTGGGGTGGTCCCGCCGGCGTGAGGTTCAGAGGAGCTTCCGGCACCGGCTGCGGCGCCACTGCCCTGCTTTCGTCGTCCCCGTCGCGGTGCCTTGGTGCGACCTGGCGAGCCGGCTTTGGAGCCTCTGTGGTGAGCAGCTACGGCTGCCGCTGCTGCAGCTGCGGCAGCATCAGCCGGTGTGGTGGAGGAGTCGAGCTCCGCTTCCACCGCCGCTACGGCGGAGGACCCACTGCCGGCAGCAGCAGCAGCAGCTCCGGCGCTGCGTGCAGAAACTGTTGCTGCCCCAGAGGATCTGTGCACTGTCTTGCTACGACCACTGCTCCGCGTCGATGCCGTCGTTGAGGCGAGTGAGGAGGAGGAGCCGGGTGTGGTCGGGGGCTGCTTGAGGAGCACGGCGGTGGTGCTGTACCAGCGCCGGCTACTGTCTTCTATGGAGGCCACGTACGGCGATGTCAGCAGCGGAGTGCTGCCCCGCAGCGCCTGACTAGGGGTGAGTCTATGGAGGGAGGAGTCGCACCGCAGCCGCGCCAGCGCACCGGCACGCTGCCGGACGAGCGAACGCATTGATGCACAAGGAAAAACAATAAAAGTCGATGAGAGGTCGAGCTTGACGACACGTAGGGAGTTGAGCAGTGCTCTGTACCTTCTTGATCAAGGATGTATAGTGTTGAAACCTTGAAGTAAAATGGAGAGCAATATGCAGGCTAACGGGTCTGCAGAGTTCAGGGTTTCGAGAAATCCCAGACGACCCTTCTATGTATAGAATGAACGGGAATAGTATTTCACTGTATCAAAGAAATGAGAAAAATTCAAAGCTAAAAAATGACTACACTTTACTTAAAGAAAAAGAAGAGAAGAAGAAATAGGAAAATGTGTAAAAAAAAAGTTTGAAAAGCTCAACGAAATGAAGTTTACCCTTCTTTAATATCGGTGGCTTTTCCCTTCCCAAAAGTTTCAGGTTGTAGCAGTAGAACAATAGAAATTTGGTGCCAGATGTTTAGTGCGGCTTACAACGCGAACGCCGTAGCGCAGCTTTCGGTCACGTGCGAATGGTGTGAATGCTGCCCTCCCGCGCGACAACAGGTCGGAAACACCTGAGGAAATGAACTGAAGGGAGGTAAAAACTTCCTCACTTGAAGAAAGAACAGAAGGAAAAACACATGAAAAGAAATGACGGTTGGACAAGAGCGAGAAAGTTGGAAGCTTAAAAAAAAAAGACAGTAGAAAAAGCGCACCAACGAGAGGTGCTGTATTCGCGCATTTAAATAAATGAGTGACATCCAAAAAAACTTTTTTTCTTCATGTTTAAAATTGCAAGGAGGTACAGATTTTTCTAGTCCGGTGAATGCTCAGCAACAAAGGTATTTTCTTGGACTCGATTGCCCTCGAATAAGAAAAAGAATTGAGCAAGGAAGGCCATGTAGCGGAAGAATTCAAAACCTGCTTCAAGCAGTGCTCAGCAGAGCACATTGATTTTTCTTTAGTTCTATTTTTTCTCTCGTTTAGAGACTCTGTTAAAAGAGAAAAATGGCTAATGAGAAAAACGACAATTAATATGTGAAGAACACGCACGTTTCAGCATAAAGTGGTAACGTATTTTTTTTAATTCGAAAAACCGAAGTAAGAGCACAGACGCGCACAGAGAAGAAAAGAAGGAGGAACTGCGAAATAGAAAAATAGAGAAGATGTGCACTTTATTGCAGATCCAGAAGCGGTGCACGAGGCAACGCTTGCATCTTCTTCTTCTTCTCCCGCATCAGCTGCATGTTGGCGTCGAAGGCACGGCTGGTCTCGATGAAGGCGGGCAACGCATGAATCGCGGCGACAGGGTCGTCGCGGTGGTAGAAGAGGTGCGACTGCAGCTGCGCCGCGCTGAGGACGTGCGGCGGCACCACCTTGCCAAACTGCGCCACCATCGAGTCCGGCGCAGTCGGGTAGAACTTGCGGAACATCCGCTCCGACTGATCAGCGTCGAGCAGCCCCACCTCGATCTTCACATCCGCCCGCCCCGGACGAATAAGCGCCGGGTCCAGCATCTCCACGTGGTTCGTCGTCATGAAGACGAGGCGGCCCTCCTGCGCGCCCACGCCGTCCAGCGCGTTCAGCAGCCCACTCATGGTGACGTTGCACTCGTTGCTGAAGGCGCGGTCGATGTCCTCCAGAAGCACGATGGAGTCCATGTGGGCGTTGTTGAGCAGCGACGTCAGCGACTCGTCGTTGAGGTTGCGGTTTGACAAGTTGAGGAGCGAGATGGACAGCCGCAGCTCGCCGGCGAGGGCCATGACGTAGCTCGTCTTGCCGCAGCCGGGCGGGCCGTGCAGAAGGTAGCCACGGCGGTACGGCACGCCGAGCTGCTTGTAGAAGGCGCTCGAGTCGAGAAACTTGCGGACGTCCTTTAAGATAAAGTCAGACATGTCGCCCGCAAGCACGACGGACTGGATGGCGCGACGGGAGCGCGGTCGTGCCTGCCGCGTCCAGTTGCTCCCGCCGTTCATGTACACGACGGTGTGGTTGCTGTCCTCCAACTCGGCGTGCAACTGCGCCGCCTTCATGATGTCTTGCAGGAAGGCGCCGTTGGTGCCGATGGTCGTGAACTCGAGCGTTTCAAAAATCTCGCCATCGTAGCTGGGACCGACGTTGTCGCGGCGGCGGCGCGTCAGCGTCAGCGGGCGACCCTCGTAGAAGAAGAAGTGACGAATATTTGGGCACGGCCCAAACAGGCACTCCGTGCGCTGGCGGTCGTTGGAGGAGTAGTCGAAGGCGCTGGTGCGGGTCAGCACGGACATCTGCTGCACCTTGAAAGACCGCTGGCTGGCCAGCCACCGCAGCATCCACTCATACCCGCTGTCCCGGTTCGACACCTCGAGCGACACGACGAATTTGCGGCGCATCAGCGTGTTAAACATGACCGACGCCTGCCGGCCCAGCATGCCGGCCACTGTCAGCACCCACAAACCCGCACCGGCGCTGAAGTACGGGTTGCTCAGCAGGGCACCGGCACTGCGGGCCACCATGCTGTTTGAGTGCTCCCACCCCTCCGGCAGCAGCGCACCGAGGTCGATGTTCGGAGGCTGCCCGGCTGTAGCCGCGGGGGCCGCGGTGGCGCTGGGCTGCGCAGGCACGGCGGCGGCCGCGCTGTCAGCGCTGTTGGAGCTGCCACGTGAAAACATAAGAGGCAGCGGTGACTACTACTCTTTTTTTCTGATGAAAATTAGTGGACTTCCGCACGAAGGCGAAGATCAATATTTAAAGATAGCCTTTACGACGTCTGTTTCGCTTCGGGAAGTTGTTGTAATGAAGAGTTGGCAACCAACGTTTAAATGCCACGTCTCGCGTCAAAGGGTCACAGATTAAAATAAAATTAAAACAAATTTTTGTCGAAAGACAGAATCAAGTGACAACGAAACGGATGCTTCCGTTAGCGTACAGGCAGACTCTGCGCGACTCTTTCTTGCACAACTTTCGTCAGCGTAAAACTGCAACCAAAACGGCCAAGAAAGCTTCTTCTATTCCTGTATAATTTCCTATTCGCTAATAGGCAACCGGTGAAGCGGCAAAACAAAAAGAAGGAGGAGATCATAGGACTAGCAAAAAGGCTTCAGAAGATTCAATGTGAAACAACTGGCATTATGTCTAGCTTGTCCTTACCACCGACCAAATTCAATTCACTGCATTTGTGAGACGATTATTTTGATTGCGTGAATGCGAGCTACCACACACACTGAAAAAGCAGCTTTTTTCTTTACTCTTTTTTCTGTTTTTACAACTGCAAGTGGAGAAAGTAATGGTGCAGAATCGCATTCCAAAGCAATCGAGGTCACCAAATCGAAGAAAACTTACGATTTCACCACGTTGGACAACGGTTTCGGCGGATTTTGATAGTCAGCTTCACTTCCGCGCACACGCTGCAGCAGCTGCTCCATCCGCCCAAGCAGTCGAGCAGACGAGGACGAAGCTCTGGTGAAAGCCGTCGCATCCGGCTGCGGCACCTCTCCACGGCTGTTCTTTGCCGGCCGCGGAGTGAACTGCGGGGGCGACTCCACCAAGTCGCTCATCGCAACTGCGGTGCGCTGCTGCAGCTCTGGGGAGTGTGCGAGTGTCGCGTCGCGCGTGAAAAGCGGCGTGGCTGTCTTCGATCGAATGGGAAGCTGGTTTTCCGCGTCACTGCATCTGCTGCTGCTGCCACTGCTGCGAGCGGAATGATCTCGTGACGAGGTGGGCATTCTCACTGGCCACGACATGTGTGTCTGCCGCGTTTGTTGGTCTCGCGAGTGTTGGTGCTGTGGCGTGTACTGAGAAGCCGCGTGCGTTGCGGTGCGCCGCTGTGCTGCTTTCGGATTGAAGGCAGCGTTGTCAATCTCGGGCTTGGCAAGTGGCAACGCTGTTGGTGCGACAGATGATGATGTGCTTGTCGGGGCACGTGGCGGACACACGCCGAAGCTGCTTAGTGCGGTGTGCTCCTGTGCGGCGAACAGCTGCCGTTCCAGCCGCAGGGCACGCCGGCGCGGTGGTGTTGTCGTTGATATGCGCACCACGAGCGCCGTCGGCTTCACTGCAGCGGCGACAGGCGCTGAACAAGGAGGTGGCGGCGTCTGGTGAGCGATGCGTCGCGCGCACCGCAGCGCAGCATCTTCTCGATAACCTTCGTCGCTCGCCTCTGAGCGCGCGGCGGTGATGCCGTCGAGGAGAGATGCGATGACCTGTTTGCGGCCTCGTGGTGTCGTGTGAGGAGCTCGTGCAGCGCGGGGCGAGACGCGGGCGGAGGGGTTGCGGGACGTCGTAGATGACGAGGACATCTGGCGTGGCAGTGGCGCTGCGGAGGCGGCGTGGCGTCTCAGTGACTCTCGTCCCTTTGCCATGCTGTCGCTGGCAGCAGGTCGAGTACGTTTATCGTCCAGCAGTGCCGGGGATGCTGGGCTGAGGGGCAGCGCCACGTCTTTCAACGGTACAGCAGACAGGCGCCGCCGGGCATCCGCACCGTAGCGGCGCAGCACAAGGCTGCGGGTGCGCCAATGGAAAAACGTTCTCGCAAGGCGGTTCAGCTGCACGTGGGCGTCAGCCTCCGCCTCGATGTTGGCGGCGCGAACGGCTCTCCGCTGCGCCGCGTGCGCAGACGCGCGACGACGCCACACTCGCAGCATTTTGCGACACTGCAGCTGATCACCGACGCGCCACGCAAGCTCCTCCTGGTCGCGGCGCACCACCACGCACACCTCCGTGCGAGAGCGCCACCTCTCGAAGGCGGGCTGCAGGAGAGTTAAACGCGCGTTGCGGCTCGCAAACGTGCGCACGCGTGACTCCACTTCATAGCGATCCCACCACATCGATACGCATCGCCGGAAAACCTGCATCGAATGAAAGCGCGCTGCTTGGGCAGCATGACTCCGCTGCGTCTCGCGCTGCTGAAACCGGTACTGCCAACGCCTCCATGCCTGGCTGCGCAAACGCGGCTCGCGGCTGCTGAGCTGGGCGGTGGTGCGTGACAACTGAAGTCGACCCGCATAGCGCGTCTGCCAGGTGCGCCACATGTGTGCAACACACCAGCGAGCATAGTGGGCGCTCGCTATCCGCAGCGCTGCGTGCTCACGACAGCGGAGCTGCATGCGCGCGAAGGCTGCTGTGGTCAAGCGGAGTGCAGAGTGCGCGTCTGCCCTTTCTTCCATCATGCGGTCGCGCCATCGCTGCCACACTGCCACCTTCAGCCTGTGCGCGCCAACGAACGTCTGCCCAGAGTCCCTCTGAAAGCGTACAAGACTTGCTCTGCAGCGCCAGGATTGCAACACGCGCCGCCCCACCGTACGCAGAAGTGCTCGCCGGGCAAGCGCAGCGCGGCGCCAGACCTGCAAGATGGTGCGGAAGTACTGCACCGCCTTCTGCTCCGTCACCATGTCGCCAAGCGCCTCGTCGCGGGCCATCTTGCGTCGTCGAAGTGCTGCGCTGTAGCGCCGCTGCCACTGGCCCCAGCATCGCCGCGTCAGAGCTTCGGCGTGCTGGCTGACCACGTAGTGCGTCGCCATGGCTTCGTAAAGACGGCGATTCCGCCAGTGCAGAAAAGTACTGCGCAAAACTACACGGTTGTGTTGTCGGCGAAAGTGAAGGAGAAGCTCCGCCTCTCTTTCCTCCGCTATGCGCTTGTTGTTGTGAGCTTCCTCCGCCGATAGCTGCGGATCGGTGCCTACAAGTGACAAGTCCGGCAGTTCTGGCGATGGTGGCATGAGAGCAGCGGCTGCACCGCGCAGCTTCGCTGAACGTAGCGGCAGATCTTCACCGGTTGTCGACGCGTGAGTCGTCGATGCGTCATTTTTCGGGTCGTGCTGCCTGCGCTCCTCAAACGCACTTGCAGATGTGCCCACTTCTGCTACGCTGCTGTTCACCTGCAGCACTCTGTCTAGCAAGGACACCTCGCGCAGCGACGCAGGGCCTGTTGTCGAAGACGCTTCCCTTTGCACCGCGGCGACACACTTCAGCACCTCATTTTCCTCTTTGTTTTCATCGGCCGAACATGTCACAGGAGCCGCAGGCGCAACGAGACTTGGCGGGGTCTCCGACTTCGCTGGTCGACGAGAAACAGCAGCGGGAGCTTCTGCTTCGCCTGTTTCTGCAGGTTCTGCTTCCGCTGCGCTGGATGTTCGGCTGTGCGTGGCGGATGTTTGGCACTCAACCGTGTAACGTCGCACGGGCTGCCCCAGTGCCTCTCTTGCGTCTTCGTCGTTGTATTCCTCCGTTGCGATGCTCGCACTATCGTCAGCTTTCGCCACGTCATCAGTGCCCACAACGTCGTCTTCGCCATTCGCCGCAGCATGAGAAAGGTACGTCATCATTCGAAGACCGCGCCGCGTGCGCCAGTGCACAAACGTGCGCCGCAGCATGTGTTGGCGCCACCAAAGAACCGCCTCCTTGTCCGACGCAGCCCGCACGCACCAACGAGGCAAGTCCTCGAGAAACCACCTGTGGTCACAGCCACAACACCCGCTGCAGCAAGGCGGTGCTGCTGTTGAACTATCACGAACACCATCCGACCGGCACCCCGACAAATCGTCGCTGCGCATTACGAAAAGCGAGAGGTAACGAGTGAGCCTGTCTTCCACCCACAGCTGCCTCGCATACGGAAGCAGCGGCTCCACGCGCGTCGTAGTATTTGCAGAAGTCGGCTGTACGCAGTCATACTCTTTCAGCAGCAGGGCGTGCGCAAGGAGACCGCGTGTGCGGCTGGATGCGTCGTGCCGCAGGAGCCACTCACTGAAGCGCACCAGTGCGGTGGCACACCAGCCGGGCTCACAGGTGCGCAACTTCTCCAGCGCCCTTGCTTCGTTCAGCGTTGCTGTGGCAGCGTCAGTGCTTTCGACGCCGGTGAGTGTGTACGCCGTCCATGCACTGCAGCGGAGGAGATGCACGGCGGTGAGAAGCCCCATCAAGGAGGTCTGCTCGATGCAGCACCGCGCCGCTGTCGAGGACCCACCAAACAGCCGTTTGGGAAAGCTGTATGTATCTGCGCTTCCCTGGTCTGCGGACGAGGATACGAGGGCCGATGTGGCGAAAGAGACGTCTCTGCTCTGCCAGCCAAAGGGATGCTGCTGGTGGCGCTCGATTAGACGAGTGCTCACGTCGCTGTCAGGTGAGGTGGCCGTGGTGCCGTAAATACTGTGCGGAATCCTGCTTGCTCCGTCCTCGGAGTACTGACACCGCTGGAGTTCCGCTGTGAGTTGATCGATTCCACTACGAGCGAGTGCGTGGAGCGCAAAGATGACGCGCACGGCTTCGGCGCAGACTGCACGGTGCACCGATAAGCACGCTGCCTGAAGAGGATCGCTCACGTCACTCCTCGACGCTTCAATCATTTCTTCGTTCATTAGTCCGTAAGGAAGATAGCGAGGGGAAAAGCATCTACTTTTAATTGCTCCCTATAGCTTACGGTAGTGAGCGCAGTAAATTTGAGCACTATTTTGTGCTTGTATTTAGTTGGACTATGTAAAACAGTTCTATGCTTTCGTGTTTGTGTAGTGTAAAAACAGAGTCTATGAAAAAAGAGTTTTCTGTATCTGTCTGAGAAGGATAGCATAAAGCAGCAAAAACAGAGTGCGGAGGATAGAAGAGGATTTGGTATAGCGACCAGTGGAAACTAAAACTGAGGACAGTACTGTAATTACCGACTGCTCTCCACTTCAGGATAAAATGGGACTTTAACAAAAATTATTATTATTATTATTACTGTTTTTTATTTCTTTCTGGAAAAGCGAGGCGATGAAGGCGGAAAAGCAGAATAATCATAATAAAAAACGGAAAAAACTAGGAAGCATTGGTAAAAAAAAAATGAAGAACAATACCCACACACGAAAAAAAAAGAGAAAAAAAAAACAGAAACAACAACAACAAAACATGTTTTAAATCTTTCAAGCAAAGGGAAAAGGTGAGTCACACACAGTGAAACCTATTCGAAAAAAAATCTTTCTGAAATGCTCAATAAGTTACGTGATGAAAATGCCAGTGGTGCCTTCCACGCTGCCCTGCGACTCCGCGACGAACTGCGAGATTACCTCGCCGGTGGCGCGTGCGCGTGGCGCGGTGTCGGCCGGTCCCGCAGCCTCGTCGGTGCTCAAGCCCGTCTCCACGCAGTAAAAGCGCGTTGGCCGCTTAAGAAAGAGAATCTCCTCGTTCCACACTTTGTCGGCGAGCAGCATTTCCTCTGCCGTCAAGAGGGTGTCAGAGGTCAGCGTGCGGAGCAGCGCAGCCTTGCGCCGCTTTGTCTCCGCCGCGGTCTTCTCCAGTGACTCCCCACCGTGCTGCGCGTCGGCGCCGCTCTCCGGCATGCCGGTGTCGTCCTCCGCCCACCGCTGCAGCCCGTACACCAGAAGGTCCTCAATAACATTCATCATGATGTTGTCAAAGGCGGGGTCACCCGATTGCGTGTGGAGGTGATGACGGGGGATGTGGGCAATGCGGGTCAGCACGCAGGCCCGGTAACGCGCGGACGGCGTGTCAGCGGCATCGCTGGTGGGCTCTGCGAGCGCTGGGGCGAGGCCGAGCTGCTGCTCAAGCATCCGCTCCAGCACCATGCGGTCAAAGTAGTCGTCCTTCATGTAGATGGCTGCGCTCACCACGCGCGCCACCAGATCCGGCATGACGGCAGAGACCGCCGTTGCGCCTTCGTCATCCACACCGTCCACTCGCTTTGAAGCACTCGGAAGCGTGGCGGGGCTTGGCTGACTTTCTCGCTGGGGCAAGCGTGCTGGGGTCAGCGTCGGTGCGCCATCTGGTGTTGCAGCGCTCGCAGCGGCGGACGGCCCTACAGCCGGAGAGCGCGCCTTCGCCGTGGGTGTGACGGCGGCAGTGCTCAGTCGTGCTGGCGCTGCCGCTGCGGGAAGCTGCATGGGCGATTTTGGCGGCATCCCGCCCCCACGCGGCCGCGTCGCCGGTGTCACGAGCGGAGAGGCGGACGGGGTGATGCTGCTAGCATGGCGGCCTCCCGTCGTAGGACTGTAGACACCGCCCACCCCTGCCGCCGCCGCTGCCGCCATGGCCTCCGTCGAAGTGCTGTAGACGCGTTCCTTGTGGAGGGCGACGAGGCGAGGGAACCACTGCAGCGGCAGGCCGTAGGCGCGGGCGACGTGGTCGGCAATAGGGAGGCGGTCCGTGGCGATGAGGTAGTCGACCATGTCGGCGCGCAGGCGCAGCTGCTGCTGCGTAAAGCGCACGTTTTCTGCGTGCAGGAGATGCGGCGTCGACGGCGGGCAGACGTCGCGGAGAATGCGGGGGGCGTCGTCGGCTCGCGCAGGTGTGGTGGACGTGATGGTCTCCGCGCCGGTGCTGCGGTTGAAGCTTCGCGCGGCCGCCGGAGAGAGGGTGGCTGACGACTCGGCGGCGGTTTCTGGTGCTTTAGCGTCAAAGATGTCGTTGCTGGCGGCCAGCAGCTCCGTTTGCTGCAGATACGCGGGCACCTCCTCCGCCAAGAGGTCCTTTAGGCGGAGCAGGAAGGGCTCGTACTTCTGCTTCACTGTCTCGAGCCGGGCCGCCACTTTGTTGAGCGACGCACCGGCAGCGGCGGGGTTTGGCGTTTCGGCCTCCCGCTTCTGCAGCGCCGCAACGGCGGAGCGGACGGGCTGGAGCTCTTTTTGCAGCTTTTGCACCTCGCGGAGCAGGTCCGCCATCTCGTGTGAGGCGGCTGTCATGGTGTCACGAGTAAAAAAAACCCTTTTATTTTTTGAATCTCCAGAAGGGTTTATTGTTGTTCAACAACAACAACAACAAAAAAAAATGAGCAAGGCAAACGAAAATGCAAATAGTGCACTCTCTGAAAGACAAAAAAAAAATAATAAACAAAGGTGGAACGTCAAAGTGTGCAGGGAGGGGGAGAAGTGAAACTCAATGGACGCAGCTGCGGTTCGTAGCTGGTTCTGCCAGTTTTTATCCTCGAGTGACAGCACAAGAACCGGCGGAAACATTGAACCTACTTTGTAGTGAACGCAAACGGCAAAATAAGCACTTAGCTAGCACATTGTAGTAAATTTCTCTTTCGCCATAAAAAGCAAATTTGCAGCTGATTTGTTGCACTCACAATGTCGCAAATCTGCAGAAGCACCAACACACAACCGCTCCTTCAATTTTTCTTTCTAGGTCAGTTGAAACTTTCTGATGGGATTATACGTCAATATCGAAACAATTACAGTAAAGATTACACTCCGGAAACATCTATGCCAAAAAAAGGACAAATTAACAATTTCGAGAAACAGTCAACAGCACCGCCGACAAAAAACAACAAATAAGTGACGAGACACTGAAAAGCTTCAGTACTGCGACGCGCAGTATGCAAGCACACACACTTTGCTACCACTAAAGGAAAAAATAAAAACATTGTCAAACATATAAAAAACTCATTCAAAATGCTGACTTCGAGATACTGTATTCAAACAGAAAAACAAGACCATTCCCCCCTAGTTCATTTTGCGCACCAGCTCCATGGCACCGTTGGTGGCGCGGAGCGCGTTGGCAATGGCGATCTTGACCTGCCGCACCTCGTTCTCCACGTTCAGCACCTTCTCCCACTGCAGCGGATCATCGGATGAGGCTGCCACGTGGTGCACACCATTACTCATAGCACTGCCGCCCTCCGCTGCCTCACCGTGGCGGTACGAGTCGTAGACGCGTGTCCACGCATCACCACCAGAGGCGTTGCGCGACGGCAGGAGGTCCCACAACGTGCTGTCTGGGCGGAGCCTCTCGCCGTCGTCGGAGTCGGACAGCAGAAATCCGTGGTCGACTCCACTGTTGCTCCAGCGCGCCTCCTCATCGACCGGCGCGTAGCCAGCTCTGCCGTGGCCGCTGGCGTCTGTGAAACTCTGCACCACCGTCGAGTTCGGGTCGCGACTGTGGCCGGTGGCAGACCCCGGCAGCGGCGCGGAGGACGGCCGCGGACCAGACGCTGCGGCCGACGGGACGCTGTGGCGCTGCCTGCCATCCCGTCCAGGCACTGCCGTGGCGGTAACGGGCTGCGACGGCATGGAGGAGTCCCGCCCACCGCGGCGCCCCTCGGCGGCCGGCAGCAGCCCTGGCGTTGACGGGACGCTGAAGGCCTCCGCCGTCGCCGCTGCCGGGGTGGACTTCGGTGTCGTGATCGGGTGCGTGGCGTCGGCGTCGGCGGCCAGCGCGTGCCGCATGCCGTTGCTCAGCGACTGCGCCGCGGCCCCGTCGGTGTCCTCCCTCGCAGCGGCGTCCAGCGCGGCTGCCCACGGCTCGGCCCCGATGCGCTGCCCTTGAATACCGCCGCGGTAGTCGGTGTTGAAGGCCTTGAGCTGGTAGACGGCGTCGTGCGACAGCGTCAGCACCTCTGCCAGGTCCTTCAGCGGCAGCTCCTTCAGGTACAGCGCGAAGTCGCCTTCCGCGGTTGTCGTCGTCGCCGCGAGCGGCTCCGCGACGGGCAGCACGAAGGAGTGGAGAAGGCAGACGAGCGCGTGCAGGGCGTAAAGGAAGCACTCCAGCCGGAACTCGTGCAGCGGCGCCCCGACGCAGTCAACGACAGCGTGGGCGACGTGGCGCACGATCTGAATGCACAGGTTGCGCTTCCCAGCAGAGAAGCGAAGCATCAGCGACGCGCTGTTGTCCATGCCGCGCGCGATGCTGTCGCCGGCGTCCACCTGGCACAGGCCGTACTCGGCGTTGAGCAGCAGGTGCGCGAGGTTGCGCACGGTCAGCGCCACGACGTCACGGCCACGCTCGGCAAGCGAGGCGGCCGCGGCGGTATGCACCACACCCACAGCACCGCGCACACCGTCGCTTGGCAGCCCAGAGGCACCATCGTACAATGAGGCACCTCCGGCAGCCACTCTGGCAGACTCACCGTAGGCGTACGAAAGGCCAGCTGCTAAGGAGCCACTCGCTACCCTAGCTCCTCGTGCTGCGTTTTCACCAAGACCGCTGACATCCTCGAGGTCGGCGAAGTTGTACAAATCTACCGGCCCGCGCCGCCAGACCTTCTCGCTGCTCAGCATGTTCAGCAGATCCGGCAGCGCCATGTTGTCCACCAGCACGCGGCAGTCGGTGGCGAGCACCGAGTTCGACAGCGCCCGCAGGCAGTCCGACATCTCTGCGCACAGCGTCAGGTGCGACGCGCTCAGCCGCGCCGAGCCCGGCAGCGTGCTGCTCACCGCGGCGGGGGAGATGAAGACAAAGTCGATGAGGGAGCGGTTGTCGCGGATGAACTTCTGCACCTCGTACAGAAGCGGCGCCGCATCGCCGAGGAAGGAGAGGAGCAGGTTGACCCATCGCGTCACGCCGAGCAGCAGACGGCGCAGCACCTCCTTGTTCTGCTCCACAAGGGGCTGGGAGGCCATCTGCTCATGCGTGAAGGAGGCCTGGGCGTAGCCCAGCACGACCTGCGTGCTGTGCGTCCACGCCTGCATGGCAAAGCACGCACGCAGGAGGTCGCTGTGCAGGATCTGCGAGGCGTGGCCCAGCGTCACCACGGACAGAAGGTCGAAGGTGCTGCGGATGTGCCACAGCAGCGAGCCCAGCGGGGCCCCGTTGTTGGCGAAGAAGCCGCACACCGCCGCGTCGACGCTCTGCAGCAGCGCCGTTGTGCAGCGGGTGGCCCACGTCCCCATCTCATCTCCGCTGCCAGAGCTCGAGTTGCAGAAGTCGTCGCGGATCGGCGCAGAGGCCTGCAACAGCGCCACAAGGAGTGCGACGGCGTGCTGCACAGGTGGCGAGAGGGCCCCACCGCTGACCGGCGCGGCACCGTCGTCACCCACGCTGCTCATCACCGCATTCGTGTTGGCCGGCACCACAGAAACGGCGGAGGCCGCGCACCCGCTGCAGATGTCGGCGCACACCATCTCCAGCAGCGCCCTCTGCGACCGCCACAGCACCACGTCGTCGAGGCTGACGCCCGGCGTCTCCGCAAGGCAGAGAAGGCTGAGGTACAGCTCGGGGCGGATGGTGGCAATGCGAGTGCCCCACTGCACCAGCGCGCGGACGAGCGGCTGCAGCAGCACGGCGTTGCCGGCGACGACGTCCACGACCGCCGCTGCCGCCACATCGTCGGCACCGGTGACGCGCTCGGCTTGACTCCGCTGCAACAGCGTCTGCGCCAACTGGGAGCGGCGGGAGGCGCTGTAGAAGTTGCTCGCTTCGCCCGCCTGCGTCGTGAACGGGTTGCTCAGCGCGGCGGGGTTGCCGTGGCTGCGAAGGTCACCCGTCTCGTCGCGTGGCCGCCGCCGGCTGAGTGCGTTGCTCGGCCGCGACGCCGCCGCCACAGACCGGTGTTGCAGTGCGCCTCTCGAGGCATCGGTGCCTGCGATGCGACCGTTCAAAAAGACTCCCTCCATCTGCTCTGGGGCGGTGCGTGCGGCGGGTGCCAGCGCCAGCCCGCTCACCGCGCGCTGGGTCGTTTCTCGGAGGTGTGCCATCACCGTGGACAGGCAGTAGCACAACCGCGTGGAGACCTGCTCCTGCGCTGCGGCGGTCAGGGCGGTGGTGGCGTCGAGGCCGCGCAGAATGCACGACGCAAAGGCGCGCAGCCGTGACATGGAGAGGCCCTGCACGACCGAGCACGCCACGCTCACCAGCTGGCACCACCCTTCCACAAAGCTGACACCGGCCGCGTAGGAGAAGAAGCAGTCGTTGGCGGCGATGAAGGGGCGGAGCTTCTCGCCTAGCTCGGCCGTCGTCAGCGCCGGCTTGTGCGCACGGATTTGCTCGAGTTGGAAGGCCTCGAAGAGACTGGCCATGTTGTACTGCACGACGCCGTCCGCCGCGCACGGGGTGAGGTGGCTGCGACCCCCGGTAACGGGCGGCAGCTTCTCGGGGAAGGTAGGCAGCACCTGCAGCGCCTGCGGCAGCCAGCTCGCGATGTCAGCCGCAGCGTCGCGCGAGACAATCGTCGAGGCGTAGGCGAGGTCTCCACGTCGGCTGCGCTGGCTCGCGCGATCGTCGCCATCGTCGTCCAGTCGACCGCCTTCGGCGAAACTTCCCGCGCCAAAACTGCCGCCTCCCAGCGCGGTTGCACCGGCCACTCCCGCAGCTGCCAAAGCTACGGTACTGTCACCGTGCACGAGGGCGTTCGCGTCCCCCTCGCCGTCTCCGCCAGTGCCGAAAGGGAGCAGCAGCGACAGCAGCACTTCCACCGCGATGGACGGAATCGAGGTGCTCTGCGACAGCTTGAGATCGTCTGGGGAGGTGCGGTACGTGTAGCACGCCTCCAGCGCCAGCAGCTTCAACACGTACGCGTACTTGCTGAGCGCCACCGGCGTGCACTGGCTCGCGCGGAAGTGCTGCAGGTGGAGGAAGAGGGTCTGGCACACAGACTCCAGGAAGGGCCGCACGACGAGGGCGCCGTAGAGGCGGTTTGCCCGCAGCAGGTAGAGCAGCTTGACGCACTTCACGGCAAGGGCGGGGTGCGCGTGCTCCACCTCGGCACTGCACGCCGCCTCCACCACCGACGTCAGCAGCGTCGTGCGCCACCAGCTGGGCTCGTCGCGCGACGAAACAAAGGGATCGGCGTCCGCGGCGGCAGTGGTGGCACCGTGGCGGCGTCGGCTGCCGTCCGGTGCGGCGAACTCCTCACTGTAAAAGCCGCACATCCACGCCGTCAAGGACGGCTCGGTGACGTCGGCGTGCTGCATCAGCAGATCCAGCAGCAGCGACTTCGTCTCTATCAAGAGAGACGTTGGCCACCCGGGGACGATGTCTGCTGCGCTGAAGTCGAGCTGCGCCAGCTCCGGCGGCGCCTGCACAACGATCGGCACTACGCTGAGCGGGTGCAGCAGGTGCGTGAAGGCGTCCAACACGGGAGCGTACTTGCCCGTCAGGCTAGACCAGTACTGTGCCGCCTGGTTTGCCGTCTCCGCGGGAAATTGCAGCAGCAGCTGCAGCGTGGTGCGCGTCAGCAGCGTGTCCTGCAGCGAGCACAAGCCCAGCACCCGCACCGCGAGGTCGGTATTCAGCGTCGTGCGCGTGTCGAAGAGCAGCAGCTCAATCTTCTGCTCCTTCGCGGCTTGGATGGCGGTGATGAGGAGCAGTAATGCCTGCCGCACGGCCGCGCGATGGTGGCTGAGCAGCTCGTAAGGGGCGTCGCTGGCTTCCAGGATCAGCTTCACCACCTCCCCGACAACGTCCGCAGGCGCCTTGTTGACCGCCATGACGGTGGCAAAAGGCAGCATGGTGGTGCGGCCGTTCTCGCCGTGGAAGCAGACTTGCAGCGCCTGCCGCAGTGCCGCGGAGGCGAGGGCAAACACGGTGTAGCGCTCATGCGGGACCTCGAAGCCGCGCTTCAAGACACCGCGCAGGATGTCGTGCGCGATGAACTTCGTTACGGCTGTGTAGAAGCTGAGGGCCGCCATGGAAGGCTGGTCGTGCTGGAAGAGTGCGGTGATGAGGTGAAGAAACCCGATCGTGACGTCGTAGGTGCCGTACGAGCACTCGTACTGGCAGTGCCCGGTCAGCGACAGCCTCTCCACCTGCCCCGTTGGCTCGTGCGGGGTGTCGGCGGTGCCGCCGTTGGCCATGGCAGCGGTGGCAAAGCGGTCATACTGCGCCGCAGAGCCTTCGAGATGTTGCGTGCGCACGACGGTCTGCTGGAGCAGCTGCTTCTGCTCCAGGTAGGACCACACGAGCTGCGCGTCTGCCGCGTTGGTGATGAGGGCGGAGATGAGAGACAGCGTGCTGCCCAGCATCACCTGACTTTGCACCGGTGACGAGAGAAACGTGAGGGCGAGCTCGAGGTTGATGTACGCGTTGACGGAGTTGCGAAGAGCTGGATGGGCGAAGAGCTGCCGCAGCAAGAGAAAGAAGCTGGAGATGAAGTGACGCTGGCACTTGCGGGCGTAGAGGCGGGTGAACTGGCGGTGCAGGATGCGCGGCGCACCGTTAAGGGCGAGCAGCGTGGACGAGGCCGCGTACGCGCCGTCCGCCTCGCCGCTGGTTCCCCCCGCCGCCACCAAAGGGGAGGCGGAGGACTGTGCAGCGGCCGCGGCGGCCATCGCCGACAGCGACATCCCGCTGCCGCCCGTCGTCCCCGGCACGCTCAGCACGCCGCTGTTGAAGCCGGCGCACTCGAGCGCCTGCCCGACGAGGCTGTGCCACTGCAGCTCGCTGCACTCCGTCTGCGCGTCCGTGAGCAGGACGACAACGCGCTGCGTGTACTGCGGGTTTCTGCCGATCATGGCGAGCACCTCAAGAAACTTCGTCATGAGCTTCAGTGTGTAGTTCTCCCACACCGCCGACGAGGTGGCGCCGCTGCCGTCGTCGCCGCCGCCGGTGCGCTGCGTCGCGAAGACTTGCCGCATGTGCTTCACAAAGTTTTTGAAGATGAAAAACGTGGCGGCGCAGTCGGAATCGAGGTCGGGGTTGAGCACCTCCGGCGGGAGATGCTGGAGACAAATCGCCAGCGCCTCAAGCAGGTGGGCCATCTCCGACGTAAAAGGCTCGCCCACGACCTCGCCGTGCAGCCCAACGCGCGTCATGCGCCGCAGCCAGCCGTCATCGCCGTCTCCGTCCACGAGACGTCCGGCGCGGGCCTGGAAGACGGCCCCACCGCTGCCGCTCCGACCACCGCTGACCGCCGCAGAGATGCGCGGAAGGTCCTCCAGCTGCTCAATGTAGCGCTTGTGTGTCGCTACCTCCAGATCCGACAAGCAGCGCAGCACGAGCAGCATCTCGTCAAAGAGGTACGACATGATCTCGTACGGCGCAATGTACAGCAGCCCGACCGGGATGGCGAGGGTGCGCGGCACGGGGGCCAGCTCGACCATGCGCTTCGTCACCTTGCCACGGTGCAGCGCGACGCTCGCGGGGGACAGGTTGGCCGCCGACGCTGGCGAGGAAGCCGAGGTCGCCGTCATGCGCTCACCCAGAAAAGCGTCCATCGCCTTGTCGTAGCCTTGATCGTTGCCCTTGGCCCGCAGCAGGCACCCCTCGGCGAGGGTGAGGATGCTCAGGTAGCTGTCCACGATGAGGTGCCACGTGTACACGGCGGGCACCAACATCAGCGGCGACGAGGCCTGCGTGCGTGCGCTGCCGCCGCTGCGGAGGAGGTCTGCGCCGTAGAGGCCGCTGATCGGTCGTTGCACCTCCTCCAGCATCTGCCCGCGCAGCTTTGTGACGGTGGCCTCGATGGAGGAGGCCACGTTGGACTGGACGAGGTCGTTCAGCCGCAGCTCCCCAGCAGGGCCGCGCAGCTTCTTCCACACCGCCGTCATGTTCACCACCGAGAATACGCACAGCCACATCAGCGAGTTCAGCGCGGCGGTGTCGGGGTTCTCGCTGAATGTCGCCAGTGGGATGGTGCGGCTCCGCAGCGAGTTCTTCAGCAGCAGGTAGAGCGCCTCCACGAGCTCCAGCGCCTCCTTCACCACACTCGCCGTCAGCTGGAAGTGGCGCGACAGAACGTAGAGGCACTGCGCAGCGAGCATGGCCGGTTCGCGTGCGCTGCGCTTCCGCCGCGTGTCGCCGAAAAGACCCGTCGCGGCCGCGTCCCCGTCGAGCGCCTGGCTGTGCTTGACCACAGCGGCCTTCACAAACGAGATGAGGTTGCTCGCGGCCGGCGCGGCGATGGCGGCCACGGCGGCGTGCAGCCCTTTCATCTGCTCCTCCTCCGTCTCCACCCAGTGCGACGAGGCTGGGTTGTCTGCTGGCGGGGCTTCGCTGTTGTTGTAGCCGCTGTCGCACAGGAGCAGCAACTCCAAAAAATTCTGCGCGTTCTCGGCCTGCTCGCGGCGCTGCTGCTGCTGCTGCTGCGCCTCCGTAGTGCGCGCCAAGGCAGACGTGCCAGCCGCAGGAGCGCCAGAGATGGTCGAGGCGGTCAGCGTCGCCTGCGGCGCCACAGCCATTTTCCACTGCGCGCCGAGCTGCTGTGCGGTGGCCAGTGGCGCCGCCGCACCGGAGGCAGCCGTGGTGGTCGCCGCCGCCGCCGTTGCCGGTGCCGCCTTCACCTCCATCGGCGCACTGAAGCGCTTTTTCAGCTCCTGCACAAATCCCTCACTCACCGCACCGTCGCGTTGTGCCTTCTCGAGCAGCTTCGCGTACGTCGGCGGCGCTGGCGGCTGCGTCGGGGCCGGCGTGGCTGGCGCAGGTGGCGCCGCTGCTGGCGTGGTGGCAGAGCGAGCCGCGGGATGAGGTGCTGTCGTAGGGTTGCTGGGCTGCGGAGTGGTGTTGGCAGCCGTGGCGGCATTGGTGGTGGTTGTGGCCGGACCAAACCCAGCAGTTGGCGTTGGCTGCGCCGGAGCCGCGGGAGCTGGCGTTGCGGCCGCCGCTGGTGCAGCAGAAAAATTACCAAACATTGTTCTGCGTTCTGCTTTCTGCCGTAAACAATACTGGTTAAAAAATAGAGTTTAGGAAAATAAATTAACAAACACGTGAGACAGCTACAAACACCTCAAAAAACAATTTTAGCAAAAAAAAAAATCTATGCGAACCAACACACGCAAACGAACAAACAAACAACAGTCAACTAGTATTTGCCCTTCTGCCCGATAATTTCAACGCTGCAGCTATGGTCGTATACAGGAGTGTGACAACGGAGGGCTTCTGTGGTACCAATGTTTGAGAACGAGTTACTCGGTAACTTAACCTTTTTTTTTTAAACCTCCCTCTATAGGTTTGACCACAAGAACGACACGAAAAAAACTACAAATAAACTTTAAAACCAAATTGTAGAAATTGTTTATAAACGAAGTCAGACAAATTACAATAAAACCGTTCAGCAGAAAAAAAAAGGTGGGGAAAAACAAAAAACAATGAATAGAGGAGAAGCATTTTGATGCCGAAAAGGCCATACGTTCCTGGAAAATTAGACAAGCGATGCGCAGCTCCGTCTCTAGATGGTATGTTGAATAAAAAGCTCTCTAAAAGTGGCAAATTAGGTGGATTCACAAATCGAGCGCAGCTTCGGAAAAGTCATCATGAAAAGATCAATTTTTTTTTTTTTTGCAGTGTTTGAAAAAATGTAGAGCTTCTAGGTAAAATAATAATAAAAAAAAACAAATAAAGCAGGAATGCTGGATGAGGGGCAGTCGACAGCAAACTTACAAGTATCTAATTTAAAAAAGCTTTCAATGAGGTGTAAAGCGCACAAAAATCTCTCCCTCCGAGTTACTCCTTTCGTCGGCGACGCAGCAAAGCTCTCCGTCGCGCAATTTCGTCCTCTAGGTCTTTGTTGATCCTGTTGCGCTTCTCCACATCTTGCAACGCACTTTCCACGGTGCGGCGGAACGCTGCAACTTCGTCTTTAATCTTCTCCGCGTTGTCC